>VUQK01038357.1:74708-105627 GCA_015106715.1 Bujurquina vittata | reverse complement strand
CTCAACTCGCTACCTCTTTAATTACCACCTTGATCAGCAGATTTCATGAAGTGGTTCCATCTACCAGCTGTTGGCTGCTCAACATCGACAGCATCGAGACTCAGGGGAACATCCCATTAAATGTTTGGGCCAAAACAGACTTTTCCCCCCAATTACAGCCATTTTAAAAGACTTCAACAACTTCCAACCTTAGCAAAACAAACAAAAAATAGTTTTTAGTAGCTGTGCCACACTGGCTGGACCAATAAACCATTGAAATTGGTCTTATCCACAGTTAAGGTTTGATTAGGTGTACACCAGTAAAACCACCAAGATTAATGAAAAGAAATTGTAACTACAGTATGGTCAGAAGAGCTCTGCAGAACACACACATTGCTGACCTACAGGCAAAAAATGGCTTACTTACAAAAAGTTATGAACTAAAATTTCTGTTTTATACAATCTTCAGTAAATTTACTAGATGAGCAAATTTCTATAATTGCTTAGTCCTTTAATACTGAATCATGATAGCTCCTGCAAACGTAGAAAAACTATTGAATATGTATATATAAGTGCCAACAGCCCAAAACTGTGGAGGTGTGATGGATTATTTTCTGCTTCAGCTACAATGACAATTACTGTAGGGCCTTTACTTTATAATATAAAGTACCTTGAGGTGGCTGCTGGTGTGATTTGGTGCTATCTAATATGTAATCCTACCACACACACACACACACACACTTGCCACTTTGTTGACTACGTCTGTTCAACTGCTCGTTAACGGAAATGTCAAGTCACCCAATCAACTGGCAGCAACTCAGCGCATTTAGGCATGCAGACGTGGTCAAGGCGACCTGCTGAAGTTCAAACCGAGCATCGGAATGTGGAAGAAAGGTGATCTAAGTGACTTTGAATGTGACGTGGTTGTTAATGTCAAATGGGCTGATCTAAGTATTTCAAAACATGCTGGATTTTGTTTCACACAACAAACTGCAGGATTTACAGAGGTACAAATCACGAGAGAGAGAAAATATTCAGTGACTTCTCTCGGTGAAAATGCCTTGTTGATGCCAGAGGTGAATGGCCAGACTGCTTCAAGCTGACAGGAAGGCAACAGTAACTCAAACAACTGCTCATTACAGCCGAGGTATCCAGAAGAGCATCTCTGAGACATGACATGTCCAACCTTGAACCTCTACCATAACAGAAGACCAGACCGGGTGCCACTCCTGTCAGCTAAGACTGAGGCTACAGCTCACACAGGCTCACCCAAGTTGGATAAAAGAAGTCTGGAAAAATGTTATCTAAGCTGATGAGTCACAATTTCTACTGCAACATTAAGATTGGCGTCAGCAACATGAAAGCATGGATCCACCCTACCTTGCATTAATGGATCAGGCTGCTGCTGGTGATGTGATGGTTTGGGGGATATATTTTGGCCTCCAGATTTCTATCCAAGAGAGCACCCTTGGGATGTGGTGGAACAGGAGATTCACATCATGGATGTGTAGCTGACAAATCTGCAGCAACTGTGTGATGCTGTCATTTCAGTATGGACCAACATCTGTGAGGAGTGTTTCCAGCACTTGGCTGAATTTGTGCCATGAAGAATTAAGACAGTTCTGAAGGGAAAAGGTGGGTTTCAACACGGCCTTATATCCAAAGACGTCACTTTTCAGTGTTAGTATTCCACAAACAACTTGTATGCAAGTTTTGTATTTGCCTGCCCGAAGGCAAACCCACTCACACTGACTGATTGCAGCGAGGACATTAATTGGTCTACAGTCACACACTATTGAGGAAGCAGAAACATTGGTTGGGAGTTTGTTGTGGTTTCCCCATGTTTTTTAGGATGCATATAAATTTTCTTTATATTTTCAAGACACGTATCCTGTGTCAGGTTTAGTCTAGCAAATGTGTCTGGCTGAAAAAACCTGGCTGGGATCCCAAAATAGCCAAAGCCTCTCAGCATGTAACTGACACTACTCACAAGTGTTTCTTCAATCCAATCACTTCTTCGCCTCATCAGCGAGCTGCACCGAGAGAGACCCACTTCCCCTCCACTCCTGGTCACAATCAGCATTCCTTTTGTCACTTCCCTCCCACACCCCCTGCCAGTCCTCCTTTTTCACCTTCCCTCATCCATATCTCTTCATCACTATAGAAACCATAAGTCCAACAGAATGAGGGCTCACTCCAATCAAACCATGTGTGCACTTACCAAACTTTCTCTTCCCACTTTTCCTTTTTTTTCCCTTTGAATCTTGCTACAGGAGATAAGATATGAATGCTTCTCGAGGGTCTCGAGTTGGGGTCAGATGAGTTATCTCAGTGGAAAAAAAGCAAAAGGAGAGGAGCGGGCAGTGCATAACAGGAAAGGACAGGAGACGACAGGTGAGAGGAGGATGAAGGGAGAAGAGTTGTGCTCTAAACTGAAAAAGCGCTTGAGTGCTGTCGGTTGAAGTGTATTGTGCTGTTGCTCTCAGTCACACTCCAGCGTAGTGTTAGCAGTGTCTGGGGCATACAGGAGTGTGTCAGCACTCAGATGATGGAGACATTTGGTGATCAGAAGCTATCAGGGCATCAGTTTCTTGCTCTCTTCTAAGAAACTGGGACACTTCCCTGACTTCTCTTGTGTGAAAGTGTGTGTGTATGGGGGGCACAGAGTAAGATAGCTCTATCCTTGGGTGAGTCCACGGCAAGGACAAAAAAAACAAAAGCTTAATAAAAAATTCAAAACACGTGATGTTTTAGATTTTGTAAAATCAAAATATTTAATCTCCAGCAGCAGTCATTAGCCACAGAGTGGTTGTTGAACCAGGCACTAGAGGCCCAATGAGAGATGAGAGCCACTGGAGATGAGAGGCGTCAGAGGGGAAAGTCTCGGGGCAGATTGCAAGGAGAGAAAGAAAGAGAGATATATGAGTGGAAAGAAAAGAGCGTTTTTGGACAATGAGAAATGGTTCTGGTTTGTTAACGACACAGCAATGTCACAGTAAAGTGATTAATTTTTTCAATAGCAAGTGTTAAGAATAATTTGAAAAACGCTCACAGTTAAATTACATCATTGTTATTTATACATGTGAAGGGATAAGAGGTGCAGCTTGTCTTACCCAGAGTTATTTACGGCATCAAGGTTGTTTTTATTCTGCCCCTGAGCCTACGGTGGAAAGACTGATTCAGGAGTGCGTGAGCTGAAGGTTTGGCATGTAGATAGCCTTTCATAAAAAAGAATAACTATGCCTTCTTTTAATGCCAAAATTCAAATTGTTCATGTTTTATTGCACCCAAGCCACAGGAAAGCAGCACAGTGTCCTACATGCCGTAAGGCCCTGAACACATCGCTGCTGATGTCTTCCCATATAGTCTGTGAACTTTCTTTTTCACATGACGCGTGATCCCAGACTGACTGCACTGAGCCATACCGGTTAGATTTTGGAAAAAAAGATCATCGTCTGCATTAAAATAGATCCTTTTACAACATTAAGCGCATGTTACAAAGCTCTATTTTCAGACTTACGCCGCCCATAACATCTGTGGAGAGACCTGAAGACGGCAGTTCGCAGATGCTTCCCATCCAGTCTGACAGAGCTCAAGGGATCTGCCAGGAAGAATCGGATAAACTGCTGAAATCCAGGTGTGTAAAGCCTATAGAGACGCACCAGAGTTAGGACTGAATTAATGGTCTCAATATCTTTGGAAATGAGAAACTTCAGCTTTTGATTTTGTTACATATATTTACATGCACATTTACAAAAACACTTTCCCTTTGTCATGACTGATTGTAGATTGATAGTAAAATGTCAAGAATAACAAGACAAGGTGCAAAAAGTGAAGGTAATAGTTTACATTTCACAATTCTTTTGAGACTGCATGAGAGCGAGGGGAATTTACAATAAGGTCATTTTCATGCTGTTTTATGTTACATTTAATTTCATCATATTATAAACAATTTTAGTAGTTTTAACCCACTCTTTATGCACAGTTTATTTTTTTAGAAATGTCTACAGTAAATTTAGATTATATGTAAATTTAGATTATATACACAAACACTCAAACCGTTGTTTGTGTATCTTTTGGCGTGCCTGGTTTCCATGGGGACCTAAATATTTTGGGACAGAGTCGAGCACAGGCGGTACTCAGACCATATGGGGTGTAGTTGTGTTACAAGGTGCCTATGGCTTAGATTTAGAAATTACATGACGCGAGTCCACAAACCAAAGAGCAAATAAATTCTGCTCAGGTCTGCAAGATGCAGACCTGAGCAGCCCCCCCCCCCCTTTTTTTTTATTTAAAAAAATGCATTACATCAAATAATTCATACATACAGAGTCTTGAGATTTTTTCATCTGAATTTCCAGTAACATAAAACATATTTTTTAAAAGCTAAAACCAGCAAATATAATTTCATTTTTTCTCAGATGAAATCAGTTGTCAGTAATCAGTAAGTAAAAAGTTTTAAAATGTAATTTACAATACACCAAGACAAGAATAGGGCATAATGAATTTATTACTAAAGGAAGACATCGTTAATTTTTAAAAGGTTTGGAAAAGCTTTTTTATTAGAACCAGCAACATTTGTTGTATTGCATAATCTTTCCCCATGCTTTCAATGAAGTTAACATTCGTCGGCAGTTTTGAGAACTGAAAATGTGATAATTTGGGAGGTTATCTCAAATGTCATTCTGATGGGCTAATTAGACCCATTTCAATGATTCATATATTCAAATGAATTTTTTAGCATTTAAACTGTGTTCACTGTGAAAGTCAGCGTGGAACCATTTTACTGTGAAAATCACTTCTCTGAAAGTCTCTTTTACAGACACAAAAATCAGAGCGACGTCACCATCTGCGAGGCAGGACCACCTCGTCTCTCTCATTTCTGAAGCATGCCAGATTTTACCTTCAAACTGTGTCGCTCTGGGGCGAAGGAGTGAAATCTGAATTCTGAGCTGCATTATCATCTCACCATCCAATAGCACCATATTACTGTTATATTTTTGTGCATTTACTGAGCATCCTTTTCCATTTATCATTTATATTTTTAAACAACCTGCATAAGTTTAAGGACACTGTTGTCACAAGCAGAAGAAAATGGATGGATGGATGGATGGATGGATGGATGGATGGATGGATGGATGGATAATTACTGGCATATCACAAAGCAAAATGCACAGGAGGAAACATACAAAGGGGGACATTTAGGAAAATTCTGACATTACTGACTAAACCCAACTGGCCCAAGGTGAGCAGTATGTGTTTTTTTATAGGTGGCAGATCTATTTAAATGGTCCCAGAAGACTTTGTATAGTGGCAATGTGCTGAGAGCCAAAGACTATGATTACAGCTCACGGTGGAAATTGCCCAAGAATGATAAAAATATTATGACTGAGAGAGTTTATCTATCTATCTATCTATCTATCTATCTATCTATCTATCTATCTATCTATCTATCTATCTATCTATCTATCTATCTATCTATCCATCCATCCATCTTTCTAAACACTAAATCTTGGTCACTAGATAGGTACACTAGTTCTTCTCCTACCTGATAATACGTTAGACCGTGAGTTGAAGAATTATAATAATTTAAAAAATCAATTCAAATGAATTCAAATGAAAAGTTTATGAAGCGGTGGCCAAGATTTGTGCAGAACTGTGATGAAATAAGTCCAAAGCAATCACAAGGAGGTTTTTGGTGCAGCACCGTTTTTGTGACTGATTTCATCTGGCAAAAGCCAGCAACCTCCAGCACCCAACCAGTGGGGAAATACACATTTTACTCTAGTGACCCGAGAATGCTAGGGGGTCGCTGACCAGTCTCTAGACTTGTGTGATGTAGGCCCTTGTACTAAAGACAAAGCCCATCTGAGACTGAATAACAACAAAATCAGAAATATTCATTATATGAACACCGTAAATCTCCATAAAAACATGTTCTTAAGGTCCATCTGCATTTGTACAGCATTTCTTTTCTCCCTGCCGAGCCATTGTCCCACGTTTTGACTGGCTGTAGTTTACAAAAGTGGGATTTACATGTGTTGTAAATTTAATGAGATATGTTTTAATGACAGCAAACAAAAGTCACTTACTAACCTTTTAAAACCCGGACTCTGGACATTGTTGGAAGAATCTGGCCACTGTTCGGATGAGGTCAATGTTTAGTATACAGAGCAAATTTATTATTTGACTGATGTATTTGTGTTTGTTCCCTCTTCCATGGTGAGTGCATCTCAGGGTAAATAGTGCAGAAGGGAGGATACATGGTGTCCAGTAATGTGTTCTGGACAGTTACCTGTTCTGCCATAGGATCATTGAATTTGACATCCACTTTGGATTAAGGAGCTTACATACAGAATTGCTACATGAGGTCACTCACTCACTCACTCACTCACTCACTCACTCACTCACTCACTCACTCACTCACTCACTCTCCCTTTGCATTTGTCATATTTGTTTTCATTTTATTGGCACTGGAAGATCTGCTGGGGTCCAAAATGAGAATTTTATGATGTCATTTTTTTTCTAGCACATATTGTGTTCATGAGATTTTCACCACATAATCACTCTTCAGAGGATATTTTTTAATCCCTTATATATCCAGGGATCAATTTGATCTTTTTTTTACTTCCATCTTTCCACCTATTGATAGCAAAGAGTATCCATTAAATTGATTTGGCCAGTTTCAAATGGGATTTTGCAAGGAAAAAAAGGGTTTCATGCAGAGAGCAGCAATTGGTTCAGAGCAGAAGCCAATTATTGCCTGTAACTGGCATACAGTATGTGTATGCAATAGTATTATGTTTAAGTCGGGATATGCTGTTATGTGGAAAGGCATCTTTCAAATATCTCAGATGAAGTAAAGCAATCCTATAAACTCGGGCACTGACATTACCCTTTAGTGGGACTCCAATAAAAGTTTCACACAGTAGCTTTAACATTAAAATTAGTGTCTTTGAAAGACAAAAAAAGCACTCATCTGAGCCCAAACCCAATTTTCTGCATTTGCTCTAAGTCCCCAGTACATAAGTGACTGTGTGTGACTTGTGTTTCCAACACTCACTGAAGCGCTGCCATAATGCTTTGCTCAGGGCCGTGAGTGACACTGAGGAGAACTTCACTTGCTCCTCAAATTCCAGATTAAGGTTGAAAATTCAATCAGACTGTAGGCAAGGCAATAAAACTGAAAATGATAGTAGATTAGTGCAGAAGTAATATACTGAGGTAACTTAAAATGTGTTCCAAGGCAACCTTATTTCCCCGAAATCACGTTCATATATTATTGAGTTGTTTTCACAGCTACAGTGTGGCGGTAGCTAGTCATCAACTGGCTTTTGTTCACTTTTGAGCTTAGGTTTGGAGGCACTGAAAGCATGATTGTGGTTTTTGTTCTGTGCAAAATACTGTAGTTGTGGATGTTTTTGATAGAAAAGATAAAGTGTAACCAAGTGCTGCCAGTACCTAAAGAAGACAAGAAAAAAGATGCATATGAATCTAGAAGTAAAAATGAATATTTCAACGTCTGGCTGGCATTTCCTTAATTCTTTGATAGCAAATGTAATCTGGGAGACATTTCCAAATATATGCACACAAATATACTTATTTATGTGTACGTGTGTTCCTCACTGCAAGCACTGCTCTCACAGTTTGTGAAGTTTAGTGCTCACTGGGTACCCTGACATTTGCAGATTTAAACATTTCTTGTTAACAGCGACCTCCACCGCTCAGAGACGCTGCTGTTTTAATTAAGGACTGTAACTACAGTATAGATTTACTGCACTGGTCGGGTAGAACAATCTGCTCTGCTAGTGCAGTAAAATGGTGCATGGCCTGGTTCTTATATAGTGCTTTTCTACTCGACTTGAGCACTCAAAGCACTTTATACAACATGCCTCATTCACACCAACACATTTTTCTACACCTAAGTGCTTTCTATCTAATATTCACACACATTCATACTCCGATGAACGCATCACAGAGGGTTCAGTATCACACCCAAGAATACTTGAGCATGTGGATTGAACCACCATCCTTCTGATTTATACAGTAAGTGACCAGCTCTACTTCCTGGACCACAGCCACCCCAAAAGTAGATCTACCTGCAGTCTCTTTTTTTTTTACTTTTGGTCTCTACAGGAGCACATGCCACCTTTTTGTAGCCCGCAGCTGACTGGATGGTGAAAATTGTAGTCATGACAAAAGTGTGTTACACTGTATCCAGTGAAAGATATATTGAAACTGTATTTGTAACAGCAAAAATCTTTTTCAGTGACTTAAAATGGCTAATGGAAAATCAGAAGGGTCATTCAAAATCACAGAGATTAAAAACTGCTGCACTCTGCACTCACTGTGAAGAGAAGCAGAATAAAGAGGACGTCAAGCCAGTTTCTCCTGCGAGAGCAGCGCTCATAAACCACAAGGCATGTTTCCTAATGTGGCTCTCATGATTTCTTGACCAAAAAAACTCACTCGTGGGATACATACTGCAGCTTTTTGTAATCCACAGCTTCATACATTAGTTCATAATGGTGTCTCAGGAGGAAATCGCAGGCTAAACTAAAAGCACATGAGGGGATGCAGGGGAGAGTAAATTACAGCACTTTAGCGCATAATAATTCTTGGAATGTACTGAACATCAGAGCCTAATAGCCGAAAATAACAATGCATCTGTCTCTGAGGGTCCGTTTTTCTCTAATGACACTTGCCTTTTTTTATTGTGTATGGGACCATCAAAACAGCAGCTTCTTTGTAATCGTTTAGCTCTCTCGGGCCTTCACACAGTACTCAGTTTCTTATCTGCACATGCACATTAATATGACAGACAGAAAAGGGCAGGCCTCACAATTCATTCGAACCATCGCGTGTGGGTTTAAGACATATTAATATGTTAAAACTGACACTATAAAAGCTTTTTGCAGTTTTTATGAGGAGATGAAGAACTTCTCATAAATCAATACTTTAAATTATACCAGTGCACACATTTTTGTTTGCTTGTTTTTATCAATGCAAGCAAATAGCCAAACCAACCAAAGCATACGACAAAAGTCATCAGTGAAAATCAAAGTTTTGGTAACAGCTCAAACACTGAAAAAGGCATCAGCTTCTATGCACAGCATCCAAGAGAAAGGTAAACTTCACAAAAGATCATGAAAATAAGACTAATGAATATTGGTAATGTTGCATTCAGTGTTCAGATGAAGCCACACTACATTTCTCTGGCTCATTTCTCTGGTGAACCTTACCAGGACCACCACAGTGAAGTATGGGGGTGGGAGTGAAATGGGGCTGAATGAGTGAAATAGTGCTGTGAGGATTATATTTAAATATGGCACCATTTGTGCCTGTGGGTATACCAAAATAGTCCCAGTCTCCAGAAGCCTGGCAGGAAAGAAATATTCCAGCATCACAATAATCCAGAGCACACTGCCAAAATCACACAAGAGTCTCTAAAGAAGTAAGCTATGACCTGGTCACCTGACTCGAATCCAACAGAGCAATATTTTTAAAGAGAAAGATAGCACATCTCCTCCTGCAAGGAGCATTTAAAAAAAGGTCTCTTTGCAGCATCTACACGAAGTTAATGCTGTATATCATTGTGTCTCCTTACAAAAACAAGTCTGGACACTGGGCGTTAATGTTATGTTTGCACTGAGGTCACAATGTGAGGTCTCTGAAATACAAATAAACTCAGCACAAAAAGGAAATTTGTGTATAAATGGTTATTTGTTGTGACAATGCTTCTTTGCAATAAATCTTATACTGCTGAAAAGCCTGTTTATTTCCCCTTAAATGGTGGCACGTTTGTAGGGAAAATGCAATTGTGGGTTGAGCAGCAGAGTTGAGCACGTGGGTTGCACCCATGAAAACCTGCCAAATTTTCTCTGCTAATGCAAAACAGCTTATTTTGCCATTGACTCTTGTTTTGCCATCCCACAGCGGTGTATGACCAAGCTAGTGACCAGCATGAGGAGGAGGTGCCAGGCTACTGTGGCTGTAACTCTCGACTCTGCTGCTCAACCCACAAATGCATTTTTCTTATATGTGCCACCATTTAAGGGGAGATCAACAGGCTTTACAACAGTAAAGGATTTATGGCAAAGCATTGTTACAACAAAGAAAAAAATCACCCAAACATACATTTCTTTGCTTTTTGTCATAGGTTTATATGCATAGGTTAAAGCCTAGGGGAATTTAGAGCATATTAATGCAAATATAAATGCATATGAGTTTATGTGGGTGCTTGTCTGTATGTCAGAGATTAGAGTGTCAAGGACTTCTGGTCTGATGAGAAGAGTTACATTGTGCACAACCTCCTGAGTGCACACATGCTCCTCAGAGAGATAGCAATGCAATATGCACTTCCCATACAGAGATAAGAGAAGCAGAAACTAATAACATCCCCACCTCACCCCCAAAACATGCAAACATTGCATGCCTGTAAGTGGAGTGGTTTCCACCAAAACTTGGCCTGAGCTTGAGGACAAAATGAGCTAAACATGTGATTTAATCAATTTGCAGCACGGCAATCTCATAGGTGTTTTTTTGTTTCGTTTTGTTTTTCTCCAGCGAGCACAAAGCCAAAGCACAACCGCATCCCTTAAAGCTCAGTCGTGACTCTCTGCGAGGAGCAAAAACACTTTGATTTCACTCAGCCAGAGAACATGCACATCTGCTAATGTTCTTTTCAAATTCAAACCTGAAACCGCAGCAGTCTTTAAAATGGCATGTGGACAAGCCCAGGGCGGAATTGACAATCCCCCCAGCAGCATCATTTAGGTCTGCTGTTAGAAAGCATGAGGGACAAGTGGTGCACAATGTGAGGAGTGGATGCCTGTTGCCTTTGAGCCTGTGGCGATGCATTAAATATGTAAAGTCATTTGGCCCAACATCACTCTAGAGTGCCAATACTGGTGCTGGAAGAGAAGAGGCTATAATAACTCATTCTCGCCAAAGCAGTAAAGCAGCCGCTCCCTGGGCTGGGGGATGATTTGGACCTTACTGTGACTGCACATACATTACTGAAGTGGACTGTGAAATGAAAGCCAGTATGCACACATAAGGCTTATGGTACCTTTGTTTTTTTAACACATTCACAGAAGGTGGCTCTCTGACTGGCTCAGAAGGCTAAACAACATGCCTACAGTTGACTCTCTGGACTTCAAATATGAGAGCTAAATAAAATGGTGCATCTTAAAAAAAAAGTAATGCATGTGTAAGTATTTCTCCTCCTCATTATTCTCTCCGCTCGAAGGATTGCAAAGGCATTCCTTGGTTAATGAACAAGTTCTCATCAGCAGCAAAACACGAAAAAACAATAGCATGTATTCTGTTTGATGTTAAATAAAAGTGGTACAGAGTGTCCCCAATGCTAAGAAGTACATTCTTCGTGAACTGCAAGTTTTTCCAAATCCTTCCTTCCGTCTTTACTATTCCTCCTTTTCCCACCACCATTCTGTGAAATATATTGCTCTTAGCACTTGAATATGTACCCGTTCTGACTCTTTTGGGTGAAAAATGGCTTTCATCTGGGATCTGAGCTAAAGCAAATTACCCTTCTGGTGGTATAGATCACTTTTAGGAAGGTAGGACTCGACACAGAGGGAGCGAGAGAGAGGGAGGGAAAGAGAAAAGTAAAGCAAAGCAGTTGAAATAGTGCAGTTTGATGAATGGGAAAGATTTGGAAGGCATAAGCGAAAGTGAAAAAGAAATATTAATGAGTGAGAGCAACTTGAACTTGCTGCGTTTCACTCAACAACAAACAATGGAGGCAGTCGGGTTTTGTAAATTGGCTGCAAACATCATCCTGACATGAGAAAATCTAATGCGATACCACCTGAGAGAAGAGTTGGCTTAAGTGGTCAGAAAGCATTCTTTAAATGATTTTTGTTATTGAACAAATATAATAGAAAGTTTTTTATGGTGACAGCTGAATGACCCACATCTTTTTCTAATGTGTGTTTTTGGTTTTTTTTTTGTCAACCTCAGGGGAGAAGGATTTCAAAAAGCTCCTGTCAGACATAACTAGATAGAATAACAAAGAGGACTGTGCATAAAACTTCACAGAGAAAAGTTCATTCATCAAAGATGACAGGAGGAAAGGAAAGGAAAGGAAAGGAAAGGAAAGGAAAGGAAAGGAAAGGAAAGGAAAGGAAAGGAAAGGAAAGGAAAGGAAAGGAAAGGAAAGGAAAGGAAAGGAAAGGAAAGGATCATTTTTAACATGTGGGACAGAGAGGAAGGGCAAAGGAATGGGGTAATGGGACCCAACTCTGCCCTGAAATATATGTGTGCTGTGTGGTGCAAACAACATATGCACAATTATCTAATGATAAAACTGGCTGGAAGCACTTTGTTCCTTGTCTCACACAAAATATTGCACAGTCACTTTGGTGTTGACTCTGACTTGACACATATACACACCATGCAAGCCAATCCATCAAGCTGCAGTGGTGACAATGAGTGAGGTGGCTGCAGGCGAGCCTGGCGATAGGTGCGCATAACAGATGGTCCCATCAGAGCAGTCGTCAGGCTGACACCGGACTTCCTCTTTATCATTTCCCCTGACCTCTCATATCCTCTTCATCTCCTTCCACTTTCTTACTCCGCTTGCCACAGGAAAATGTTGTATTTCTAAAACTTTATTACTGAGAACCATATAAATAGGGTGGCAGCTGAACAAGATTGTTCAGTTGAAAAACAGAGTTCATTATTTTATTAAAAATTGATCAAGGAATTAGAAAAGATGGAGCAATTAAAGGGATGGAAAAAAGTTTGATTTAAAAGTGAGATGAGCTAATTTCATCACATTTAGGAAAGCTTGCAACAAAGAGAGTCACAGAGAAATTAGATACCATTTAGTAAGGAACAAGCAATTACATAAGATAGCAAAACTAGATAAATTCTTAAATTAGATTTAAGAATGTAATTACATCAATCAAGTTACCTTAAATAAATGACAGAAGTTAGAAAATGAGATCTACACGCTGTGTAAGAATTAGAAGGGAAGAGACGAGATAAAACTGATGACAAAACATGATTAAACTGAAGATTTTTTAAAAAATGAATAGAGGATTTGAGATTCAGCGGTTAAAAGAGAAATGGAAAAGACTGATTGAGATAAAGAGCGGGAGGAAAAACAGAGATAGAAAAATGAGATGCAAAAAATGGAAATGAATGGATGAGACAAAGATGTAGAATAAAATACAAATTCAAACAGAGAAAAACTGAGAAATTAGACAGAAATTACTGCAGGAATGAGATGAACTACCCTCAATAAATTAGACAATGTGATAATGAGATGAGATACAAGAAATTATATATGAGAGGAACATGAAGAAATAAGATGGGCTGGGATGCAGATCCAGTAACGTAACTAAAGCCTGGGATGTTCCTGGTGACTAATTTACTACTTGTACTAGTAGTAGTAGTAAACTAGTACACAGTAAATTAGGCACTGCTTGACCGGTTCACTGTGACGCAGCATGTTTACAACTGTGTATGTCCTACATCACAGAACTGCACAGCTGCACTGGTTCTCACAGCTGTCGGCACGGAGACGGTTGTACTGCCTAGTGGCCAGCTGGCTGCATAGCAGCTTAGAACCAACCATCAACGGGCATTGTATATTAATAAGATGTGAATAATTAATTAGTTAGTATTTTAATTCATTCATTCATTTGGAAGAGACAAGTAGAGAAAAGACACTGACAGCTGCAGAGGGCATTGCAAGTGTCCTGTACATGTGCACAGCTCATTTCCAGCACCAGTTCCTTGACTGACATTGTTTCGATAACAAACTAGTAAGAATAAGTTCCTAATACAACATTTAGAGCATGAGTTCATTTACACAGCAACTTCAGTTCTGTGCATATTTTAACCAAAAGCTTTAAAATGCTGAGTCTGATTGGAACTAGCATTTTAGGGAGTTCTGGAAAGTTTTGCCTTTCATTGACGACTGCAGTTTGTGCAAAAGTTTCGCAGTGTGTAACTTCACATTTCCTTTTTATATTTCTGGGTGTTGAGATGATGAAGATACTCAAATGTAAAGGTCTGACTGTGATTATTAAAATTATCACAATTTTAATAATGATTAAATGCTGATGATTTCTTGGCCAGAACTTGAGTGCAAAGCAGCATTTCTGGTGCCAGCTTCTGTACTGTAGCAGGGTAAGCAATGTTTAATTGTCAAAGTTATTTTAAACGATGACGTAACAATGCCCACCCTCTGATTCTCTTCAAAATCATCTGTTTTAAAGCGGCATGTCCATCCACGCACCGGGTCTGCACGCACGTGACTGCTGTGTCTAAATTATGGGAACAAGTTGATAAAGCCGATGGAAAAACAAAGTAGTTCTGCGACCCAAGCCTAATTAGTAATTGATGGCAGCTTGGATTTAATAAAAGGAATTTTTGATGGCCTTGCTGTGAGATAGATGAGCGAGATCAATGCCCAGCCAAACCAAGTGATGCCACAGTATTTCTAAACAGCTACTGTACGGTATGTGACAGGCAGGGCTCTCACGCAGCAAACCTGAGCAGCTGCTTTGACGCTCTGGCCAGCCTGATAAGATTTGACACATGGGCCCCCACATGTCCAGTGCACATGAAATCCTACAGAGCAGCCCTGCTTTCCCCCATGGCTTCAGGCACCCAGCAAGTATTATCACTTCCCCCTCGACAGAGGTGGACTGACTGACATCATTCACTGTTTTTAAACCGCCCTGGCTGCTCTGTATATCTGACTAAACTTCCATCTTCACTCTGCCCAAGGACATCTGTCACAGATGCAAAGAACATGTAAATGGGGGGAATTTAAAAAAAAAAAGAAAAGAAAAAATGAGGGTAAATCTCATCACATTAGCACAAAAATATTTAGAAGTGAGAGATTAGAGACCTGAGGCCGATAGCCACATCAAAGGCATCAGTCTCTCGCTCGCGCTTTCTCTTTTTCACTCTCCCTTGTTCTTCCTGCCTCTCTGTGACTCTCCCTGCCTTCGCTCCGTGAGTGCGTGGGTGCAGCTCGTTCCTATGGCAATGCCAGTCTTTCTAAGCTCGACCCCTATGTCCCTTCTCTCACAGTGCTGCTACTTCATTAATTATGGACACACACACTGGCAGTATTGCCTCGATATTTATTAGAACTGCTCATTTTGTGATTTGTTTTGTTAGTCCACCACGCAAATCTAAGAAGATATCTTTTAAAGGCAATCGTTTCAGGTTAAGAGACCAGATCGTTAAGCAGGGAAATAGCGCTTCCCGAAACCTACTTCCTAATTTTCTGCACTCCAGCACCTCGGCACTGTGATAAGCCTGATAAGAAAAAGACTCTTCAATGATAATTAAATCAGGTGTTCATCATCAGTACATCAGGGCCACTGATAATTAGCAATGATGTGACACTCTGTTTATCCCTCTAGGGAGTTTCTCTTTCTGGTCACCCTCCAGCTACAGACCAGCAGCTTCATTTAGAAGCAGAAGTGATTCATTGTCTTGCTTAAGGACACTTCGCCAGGTCCAACGCTCAAATCACGTAGTCTCTCTAGCAACCGGGGAGAAACACTGCAGCACAGTAATCAGGCGACGACCTGGGATGGCCCATTCAGGACATAGCTGCTGAGAGCCAGCTGTGGGTGGAGGGTGAGGGCTGAGCGACCAAATAAATTTACTATCTGGCCTGAAGTTTATGAACTCAAACCTTAAATCTTTTCAGAACCTAAATATTTTATTTCATGCTATATGTATTTTGACAGTTAGAGTCCTTATTTAGCCGACACAAACATTTTCAGTTAATGATTTCATTTCATTTTCTGTTTTTTTTTCTTATTTACACAAAAGCTGCATATCACTGTAATTATAGGCATGCATGACTAATATAACTACACCTTCTCAAGTCTTCTTCTCAGATTAAATACTGAATTACTGATATTTAAATGCAGACATTCATTAATATTGTATTGCATAAACTTACACAGCATCAGCATGAGGGTTGAAATGACCTTCAAAAATAATTTTTTAACAGTGAGCTTTGCTATTCTAACACAAGGGGGAATAAAATATAATCTGGGGATTATATAGACTCTGGGACCAGCAGTGCATCATTTAAACACCACAGCCTACCTGAGTACTGTTGCTTTGGATGGGTGCGTCCAGCAGGTTAACTCACCTCGTCACAAATCTCAACCTCGTTCCTTGAACATGACAATGAGTCTACTGGACTCAAATGGCCTCCACAGTCACCAGATCTCAACCCAATAGAGCACCTTTGGAATGTGGTAGAACAGGAATCCACATAATGGATGCACAGCGGACAAATCTGCAGCAACTGTGTGATGCTATCACCGCACTATGGGCCAAATTCTCAGAGGAATGTTTCCAGCACCTTGTTGAATCTGTGACACTAAGACTTAAAGAAGCTCTGAATGCAAAAAGGGGTCCGATCTGGTACTAGCAAAGTGTGCCTAATGAAGAACCCAGTGAGTGTGTATTGAGCTTACTACTCTTTTTTTATTCCTTTTTATATTAAATAGTTTACCTTGATATACATCACAACATAATGCAATGTCTATAGAGACCCTATAGATGATAAGAATAAAATAACACCCGTATCTCTTTGTTGTGTGCATATAATAAGTATCAACAATGTAAAATAACAAAATTAATTCATAGTTTTAGCTTTTTGGAATCCCTTGAAGAAAATCTGAACGTCTCAGGAGCTCATTGCAAATGATTAGCATCATTATTCATCACAGCATTCTGGTTCAACAGATATTATTGTGTGTTTCTAGCGTTTTTCCAGCCGTCGAGTCTTTGAGCCAAGCAGAAAACATATCCAAACAAATAGTAGACGTTTCTGGGAGGCTTAAATTTGGCATGAGATAATGGGTTGTTATATGAATACAAAGCACATCAATTTCTTCACGACATTTATTATAAAATAGGACGCACTGCCTGGCAATGCCAGCTTACAGTTTACTTGGTGGGGTTCAACAGGCTCTTGTTTGTGACACAATATATAATAAACAGCAAGTAAGCAGCGTAAATGATTTAGAGCTCCCTCCCTGACTCTGGAAATTTACCAGGCTAGAAGAGAAGGACCGTGTAGTAACTTATAACACGCTACATTGTATAAGAAATGTATCAAATGTCTTTTAACTTTGACTGCTTTTTATGTTTTTTCTATTCATTTTCCCCCAGTGTCTGGACATTCATTTCACTGGGAAGTCACACCCAACTCTTCCACTCACAACCACGTTGAAGTAGTGCCAACATAGCAGGGGAAGGCCCTCCTGAGTACTCCTGTGATCTCTGGAGGAAATATGTGACTATTTTCTTCAGTCAATCAGGCAATCAGACATCTACATAAAGTGCTCCTTATCTTACAAACTAATCGCTCATTGGTGTGTTGCTGTCACTGTGCATCTTGTTTTTAGGCTAGAAAAACATCACGGACAACCATTTTTGAAGGAATGTCACATTCATCCAGCTCAAGTTCTTCAAGGGGCAGGTAGTACTGCATTGTTTGGTTTTATGCCCTTCCTGATGCAGCCACTAAAGAGGATTTGTGTCTCCAGCTGCAATCGAACCAGCAACCTTTCATTCGCCAAGCAAATGCGTTAACCAGAATCAACACAGTGCTTTCGTATTGCTTCTGTATACATGTGCAGAGAGGTGCTATAAATATATATATATATAAATGTGTGTGTGTGTTAACCACAAATGCGATGGAAGTACTACTACTGAGAGTCATCAGGAAACACAGCGGAACTCACTCTCTGTTCCACTTTATCGTCCTCAAACACAAAATGATCATGTCACTTAAATCAAAGAGTCCAGTGTTTTGCACTATTAGGCTAAAATATAAGGAGTCCTAGTTGGCTTCTGATTGGCAGCAGGCCCGTTGACACACAGCTGCTGGCTGCACACATCAAAGGGCTTTGAGGATGGAAGAAGAGGAGCCAAATATTCTGACAGCCACTCAGTTCTAATTGTAGAAAACGTGGACAGAGTGACAGTAGTCAACTGTTCAGCCATTATAGAGCGCTCCATTCAAACAGACAGGGCACGCATGTACATACTCAAACTGCCACACATGCATGTAGTAAAGCACAGTCATACGCAAGCAAACACCTAAACGCACACATCCCAAAGGATCTCATTACTGTGATTGGCTTCAGGACCTTTTGCTGATCAAGACACTCCTCTATGTTGCATTTGCATCCTAAGTACATCAAGTGCCTGAAATGCATGTGTGTGCAGAGCAGGCAGCGGGGCACGTGTGTGCTTGTGTGCGTGAGTGGCTTTGCTAAGAGTTGTAGAGCTGCAGAAGCCAGTGGGAAAAGAGGAGGAGAAGAGAGGGAAGCGGGAAGAAAGAAAGGAGGAGTGAGGCCGTGCATGGTCAGAGAGGGCAGACGTGAGCTAAATCGCTGAGTTGGCAACTGTAGACGAGAGAGGGAAGAGAAGGGTGGGTGAGTCACACTGCTCTGTGATGAGGTACAGCGTAAGGACAGTGGACTTTTTCTGTTTCTTCCTGTGGGGAAATGTTCTCTGTGGCTTGAAGCAGTGAGCTGCATGTCTGTACGGTTGTGGGGGTTGCTCCGTTGTACTCTATTTCCTATGAAAATCCATTTTTGTCTTTAATCTGTGGCCTATTTGTGCCCCAGAAAGAAAAAAAAAACTGGAGGAATAAAATGTACCACATGGCCAGAAATGTATGGACAATTTCAACTGCTTTGTATATTGTCCACAAGATTATGAATCTGGCTGCAGGGATTTGCTTCCATTCAGCCGTAAGAGTCTTAGTGGGCTTGTCCACTGATGAAGAGGAAAAAGGCCTGTCTACTTTGGATATTTTTCTGTAAACTGAAACGGTTTAAACACGTCTCACATGCTTGTCAGTATGTGCACTGTTCTTCCTGTTTACACTATCCTTCTAACTGCATTATTAAAAATGGGACCAGATTCCAGAGAGTCCTGCTTCAACAGTACAACTTGGCTGAATCAATGAATGTGTGACTGTACAAAATGTCAGTGTTGTTATATGACTGAATTTAGAGAACTGTAAAACTGCTTTGTGCCCATTAATTTTACTGTCGGTGGCAGTATTAAGATGTCCCACAACTGGAGCTAAAGGCCACAGTCTTAACTTGTAATTTTATGATTAACTTATAAAAACAATAATCAACTTCGTACCATTTTCAAAGAATTTTTTGTTTGTTTGTTTGTTTGTTTGTTAAGCACTTTAACGCTGACCTATGAACCATTCAAATATTAAAAAAGGCTCCTAACTTAAGGGATGAACCAATGTTGTGTCTACACATAAACAGACAGCTAAGTAAAGATAGTATTTTAAATTGTATCTAGCGGCCTGTCACAAAAACAAATCATCTGTTTAAATGTATTTAGTTCAATCTACAAAAAATGCCAACCATAACTCAGTCAATCATAAAATAGTATTTTTGTTCCAACAAGGTGATTCCCAAAGAGCCAAGAGCCAAAAACTTGACATATCTTGGCACAGTGTGCAATGTGTGCAATTTGAGAACTAAACATGCAAAGGACAAAACAAGAAGTGGCAGGCCTACAAGACAAGACGTAAACTTTAAGGCTGAGCACTTACTAAATACAAAATAAAGCACATCAGGAGCAAATATTTCTAAAGTACAGTTCTAGGTAACACACTCTGAGGAAGGACAAAGTCATGAGGGAGCACACAGCAAAGGACAAGGGGAGACTGACAATACACACAAGCACACACACACACACACACGTGCGCAGACACACGACGAGGGAACAGGAAACAGGTTGGAGAGCAGCTGAAACCAATCACAGAGACAAGGGAAGTAGAATTAATGTATGGAGTAGGTCAGGAGAAACTGATAGAATTATGAACACAGAAAAGTACCATCAGATTTTGATTCACCATGCAATAATATCTAGAAAGTGTCTGTTTGCCAACAGCTTCATTTTTCAGCAATGATCTAAACACACTGCCTATGCAGTAATAACATACCTGCATAGAAAAGACACAATGAAACACTATCAGGCATGGACTGGCCTCCCCAGAGCCTGGACCTCAACTTTATTGAAGCAGTGTGGGAGCATCCTGATAGAGAACAGAACAAAAGGCAGCCAACATCCAAAGAAGAGCTTTGAATGTCCTTCAAGAAGCCTGGAGAACTATTCCTGAAGACTGCTTAAAGAAATGACAAGAAAGCTGCCTCGGAGAGTTCAGGCTGTGCTGGAGAATAAAGGTGGTCACACCAAATATTGACATTCAAGCTCATTAGAATTGTGCAAACTCTGTTTCTGCCTCATATACTGTATTTCCATACATGTTTACACATTTCAATAAATTGCTGCACCTATTTCCCATTTTCCCAGCAGAATTTAAAGAAATGAGGAGAGGCTCCAGACTTTAGAACATTACTGTACATGTAGTGACAAAGAGGACTCCGAAGTCCATCTAATCTTGGATGTAAAGATCCTTGTCTTCCAACTGCCCAACAGCTCATTGATAACTGTTTTTTTATTTACTTAGTATGATTATGGAATAAAGTGTTTGCTACCTGCATTTTCTCACAAGTTAAACTTTATATAGGTTTTGAGATGTGTGATATATACATATGTATAATTTAATATCTTGTCACCAGAGTTTCGAATCTTGTGCTACTTGTAACACTTTTCTGTAAAGTGGCCGAGCTATGATGTCCACACACTTTTGGTGGCATACTGTAGCAGCAGCCAATGTGAGTGCAGGCATTTGAGAGCAGCAGCTTTTGTTCACAAAAGCCTGTGTTCAGCTCGTGTGTTCAAAGACATAATGGTGCATCCAACTTCGTGTGACATGCATACAGACGCAGACACACAACAGATACAACCTCCCGTGTGTGATATTTTCAGTTTTCACGTCTCAATGTGTCCTTGACTGAGCTTGCTCTGAGTGACGCACAAAGAGGCTCTGCTCTCTGTAAAGTCCCCACCACTCACGTCTCTGTTTCTCTCGCTCGCTCTCCTCTTTCTCTCTCCACTTCTTGCCTGAACACCCCACCCAGAAATCCGGTCTTGATTCTAAGGGACGCATGTGGGATTTAATACAATTTGTAGGGGAAGGAGGCAGAGAGGAATGAATGATATATTGACTTCTATATAAAAGCAAGGCTGTGGTGGTAATCTCATTTCAGGATGCTGTGATGAGATTCTGGCCTGTTTTCTCTCGAAGATGATGTGACTTTGTTCCCGACATCACCATGCAGCTGCCGAGCGTGTGCGTCCGTGTGTGCGAGAGCTTCATGCTCTGTGATATGCTTCTCTGATTTTATCAGGAAGCTCTGCTAAAACTGCATCTCTATTTTTGTGCGCACGGTGGAGATAAAATCTGAACGCTATTCTTGTTCTCTACAGTTACTCTTTGCCTTCCTAAATATGTACATTTTAGGGCTTTTAGAAATAACATCTAAATAAATCTCTGGAGTGCCACTGTTTTGCTTTGGGGCTTTTTGTTTTGTTTTGTTTTTTTGTTTTTTTTAAGATGGTGAAACACTTTTAAGCAAGCACGCTGTGTGTTTTTTTATGTCAGAAATATTCATGAGAATGGCAGCCTCAAGAGTGGCAGTGGTTCACAATCAGTCTTGATTATTCAGTGCAAATTTAATTAATGGCTGATTTCTGTTAACTACTTATATTCCAGTTTCAAACTAGCAAACAAAAATTTTCTTTTTAAGCACGGGACATATCAAAGCTAAATAGACCTGGCTTGACTTGCTCTTTCATTGGAGAGCAGGTGATTCTTAACCGGCAGCATCTTTCAAACCACCTGCCTGCTGTTCTTCATGTCCTCTGCTTCAAGTAGATTCCTACTGTGAAAATGGCAGAGGGTTGGGGTGGGGGGGGTAGCTTATCCCAGCTGACAAAGGGCAAAAGTCAGAGTACATCCTGGACAGCTCAACAGTCCATCACAGGCTATAAATATGCATTACTTTTGAATCTGGTCCTGCTATAGTCCTACTGTGTCACACATAAAAATAATAACCATAATTATTATAACAATACTATAAATGGAGCTACAAACATGTTTCATATTAAAAAAGCATGTGCATGTACACACTTGTTGCTAGGTGACACTGGCTGGTTAACTGTACTGTAGGCTATGGTGCCTTGCTGTTTTCACAGTAGCTTGCTACTCTAAGCAGAGGGCGTGAAGAACAGCAGGCAGATGGTTTGAAAGATGGTGCCAGTTCAGAATCACCTGCTTCTAAATAAAAGCGCTAGTTGAGCCAAGTCCCTTTAGCTCTGATATGCTCTGTACTTAAACTGCAAAACTGAGCCTTTCAGGAGACTGAAGTGGATGTTGCCAGTATAACAAGAGGGGCCATCAATGGGGAGAACAGGATCCTCACACTCATATGGCGCTCTATATCTATAAGTTAGACCAACAGTTTTTAAAGTGTGCCACTTGTATTACAGTGGAATGAGTATAATTCAAAAAGCTATGGAACATTCTAGCCAAAGGGTACTAAAATAAACTTTTGACATTAGGGTTTTTCTGATGTGCAGCTCAGTAGTCGCGCATTAATAGTGCCAGAAGTAAGCAGACGCTGGCGGCGGATAATATATCTCCCATAGCAGCAGCAGCTTCACAGTGGTATTAATCCCACCCATGGCGCTGACCGGCTGTGGTTCAAGAGGTAGAGTGGGTCATCTGCAAACTGGAAGGTCAGTGGTTCGATCGCTGGCTACTCCGGTCTGCATGTCGAAGTATCCTTGGGTAAGATACTGAACCCCGCGTTGCATCCATCAGACTATGAGTGTGTGTGCAAATATTAGACAAGGTGCTTAGGTATAGAAAAAAACACTTGGACACTTAATGTGTGAGGTGACTGGGTGAATGAGACTTGTAGTAAAAAGTGCCTTGAGTGCACAGAGCAGAAAAGCTCTATGTAAGTACCAGTTTATTTCACAAGTTCTTCCCAGGTGCTCATTAAACCATTTTTATATTAAAGGTATTTCAGGTTATAGTGCCAGAAAAATAGTCAGCTTAGTGGAGGAAATGGATTCAAAGGTCTTTCTTTAGCTTTTGGGACCTGAAAAGTCAAGCTAGCGCCAAGCGCTTTATCTCTGCTTTCTTTTTAGTGGCCAGCAGAGGGCGATATCTGTGACTGAAGAAAGACATCGCCCTTTAGGAAAGAGGCCGTCTGAGTTGACCTCTGCAAACAGTTTCCTGCCGAGTTTATGGGCTCAGGCCCCCATAAAAATAAAGCCCATTTTGTAAATTTTCTTTGTAGTATATTTCAGGATGATTATCTGGGGGTTTGTGACTTTAGCCAAGGATCCTGTGGGTTTATAGACAGCCCTGCCCATCGCTCTCATCTGTTTTAAAAAAAACAGCAAATTGGGGCTTCAGAGACCAGCGGGTGATGTCACAGGCAACTACATCCATCTTTTATTGTGTGTACAGTCTGGACCAAGGCAAGAACAAGCCCTGTTTGTAATAAAATGACTGCCTTCCAGAACAGGAAGTGGATGGACCTTGTGATGGAATTATTTTGTCAACTGCAGTTTAAGGTCAACAATGACCTTTCACTCCTAATACGATTTCAGATTTATTTATTGATCAAACTAATGACTCATGGGCTTGATTTATGGGACTTATGGGCCTCGGCAACTGATTTCTAAAAAGTCCCAGAGAAGGAAAACCTGACAGAAAAGGAATGTGTCACGATATTATCCTGTTAAATACAGCTGACATAAACACATTCCTGCTGCTACTTAAACTGAGAAGACATTAAAAAAACTTGTAATCTTGGTGAGGTCTTGGTTAAGTTTCACCGTATCACAGAGCGAAGCGTTGCCTGCTGCAGCTCTAAAACACTTGAACAGTCCTGAGCGGTTGACAGCGCCGCTTGTTTGTCGTTACCCAGGATTCTCTGGGTTGTCATGGTAATGGATGTCTGTGGGAGATCTAAGGGGGATAGAGAAATAAGGTTGGGAGTACATCTAACACTGAGCGATTGTGAGACATTCAGAAAGATTTTCTTTGCTTTTGCCTTTCTTAATTTCTTTTCACTCTGTTTTCACCATGTCAGGATGTTGCCTGCCATGGGAAGCATTTCCCACTGACAGTGTGCTTTCAGCTTCCCCCTTCTTTTTTCTTCTTTTTTTTTAACGCTTGGAGAAAAGTAAGAGATCTAAAGTTATCTTGCTTTTAAACATTAAAGAAATGTTTAAAAGTGTTTAACTAAATATTGCTTCTAAAGTCAAACTGATGGTAGAGATTAAACATAAATTGCGACGCTTAAGGGAATAATTTGACACTTTGGAAAACGCACTTAATTGCTTTCATAGATGAAAGGATCAGTATCATTCTCATATCTGTAAGGTATATGAAGCCATTGCTAGAATAATGGAGAAAACTAGCCTCACTCTGCCCAGAAGTAACTATATCAGGCTGCAAGCACATGTAAAGCTCAAAAACCAGCACGACTCATTATACTTTAAAATTTCTTGGGTCCTGTTATCACAGTATGGTTGCAAGGTGTTTGTACACTTTGGTTTTGGAACAATTAAAACAAATAAGATGTGATGGGTTAATTAGTGCACTTTGGAAGTGCTGGTAGGTGGATTTTGTCACCCTTGCACAGAAGCAGCTGAATTTCCTGTCAGCGTAACATTCCTTTTACACAGACACATGACAACTGTTCCAGCATTTTAATTTAATATTTAGCAAATAAAAAAACATAGTTATAGAGTTCATACAATTCTAACGAGCTTGAAAGTGAATAAATTTATGTGACCACCTTTATTCTCCAGCACAGCCTGAACTCTCCGAGGCAGCTTTCTTGTCATTTCTTTAAGCAGTCTTCAGGAATAGTTCTCCAGGCTTCTTGAAGGACATTCAAAGCTCTTCTTTGGATGTTGGCTGCCTTTTGTTCTGTTCTCTATCAGGATGCTCCCACACTGCTTCAATAAAGTTGAGGTCCAGGCTCTGGGGAGGCCAGTCCATGCCTGATAGTGTTCAATTGTGTGTTTTTCCATCCAGGTATGTTATTACTGCAGTGTGTTTGGGATCATTGCCATGCTGAAAAAATGAAGCTGCTACCAATCAGATGCTTTCCATATGATGTTGCATGGTAGATCAGAATTTGATGGTACTTTTCTGTGTTCATAATTTGATCAATTGTGACTTCAACTGAACCAAAAAATTCAAATTTGGATTCTTCTCTCCATCAGTGTCACCACTGATTTTCAGTCCAGTTCTTGTGTAATTTTGTATACTTCAGCCTTTTCGCTCTCTGTTTCCCTTCCTTAAGAATGGCTTCTTGGCAGCCACCCTTATACTGAGACCATTTCTGATGCGGCTTCAGTGAACAGTAGATGGATCAGCTGAAGGGTCAGATGCATGTCCAAAGAAAAACTCTAATAGACCTTCAGAAAGAGACTAATGCTCAGTCTTACAAGAAAGCCTTTCTCCCTGGAAGCAAAATATACAGAAATGACAGGTGGCGCAAGACTTTTGTGCAGTACTGTGAACCAAAGATCTAAAATCTAAAATACACCTCCAAGACTGGATGAAACAGTCAGTTAATCAATTAGTGGGTCAATGAAAAGTTAATCACAAGTCATTCTTTATTATTACTGATGCACTTCTGAATCCAGCTTATCCAATGTAAGAATTGCTTCTTTTGTTGGTTACTTTGAGAAGAAAAAAAAAGCTTTGGACTGTTTTTAAAACCCTATTTTTTAGTTTTATAAACATCAATCGAAAATAATTGGAAGATTCAGTGTAAAGAAAAACAATCATTGCTTTCAGCCCGAGACTGGACAGCTCCCTTTTTAGCACTCATGACTCGGAACAGCGTGTTTTTACCTCCTGAGACGAGCTGAAATAAAGAGTCAACTCTCAACATTTTGTGCAAGGCTCCTCAAACAAAACCAATCTGCAGACGTTTGAAGACAACATGTCACATCACAACACAATGCCTGGGAAACAGAAAGAGCGACAGACAGAAGGAGAAAATCACAGGCTGAGCACAGACAGCCATTATAAATCATATACACCTTACATTGCCTTCACTCACACATTTAACACCCAGCATATGCCTCAATACAGAACATGTCACCCTTCCAACATGTAGTACAAACTGCCAGTAGCTGTCACATATCAATGCTGTACTCATGTTGCCTTTTCTTTTCTCTGGTTCAGCTCTCCGACACACAGTGCGCGCGCACGCACGCATACGCGCACACCCACTGCCTCACACAAACTCTCAACACACTTATGTGTGTCTGCGAGCTGGCTACAAAAACTGGATAAAATGCACAACGCTCTGGGAAATTAAAGGATTATACAAGGAGTGATATTTAGTTTGTCTCGGCACACACTCAGAAACACACACACACACTTTCCGGCAGCATTTCCTGCCCACACACACACTCACACTTGCAGAATATGCACCCAAATTGACATAAACATACATACATGACCTCTGACCTCTTACAAACACTTAGTCTGCCCACTCATGCACTCAGTCACTTAGTAATTTACACAAAAAAGACACATTAATAAGCACACACACACAACACCATACACACATTTGCCTGCCAAGCACTGGTATTTCCCCCAGGTGTTACCGAGCACTAATTGACAAAGGGTTTGTATGGTTTAGCCTCTGCTGTGGTTGCCAACTGGCTGAATTCACAGAGCCTGTAAATAACCGGAGAGCAAAATTGAGCAAAAAAGATTTAAAAAAAAAATTGAAAACAAGAACAAGGACACATTACAGATGCACAGGATCAATTAAGAAAAAACATGTCTGATCAGAAGACCTTTAAAAACATGCTGCTGTAAATGTCACCTTTAATGTACCATTAAACATTATAGCATCCAGTACCAATAATAATTCAGAAACTACATGCCGTGGGTTTGTGTTACTTTTGCACATACACACTGTGCCTACCCATTATTCATGAATTAAAAGCCCCAAAAGTGTTTATTTCTAAAAACATAACTTTTATGGGTTTTTTTTGGATTTTTGTAAATCAAAACCAGGTTGAAGTTCACTTGTGTCCCCATTTCACAAATTTTCCGCGACAGACACTTAAATTGGACACCCACTTATCAAGCTGGCTTCCCTGCCAGCCATATGGATGTCACTAATTAACTAGAAAAAGCACAAATCATAAACTATTTTAACACTTAGCAAGTGGTTGAAAATTGAGAAGTTGTTTCAGCCATCCAAGATGTCACAGTGGATTTGATGTAAGGTCCTCACCTAGAAAATATTCGTTCGTTGTATTGGTCCAGTCAAATTTGTACCTACATATTTACTGATGACATGGAAAAAGGGACCCAGTGTACTGTATGTATGCACCAGTGACAACTGACGTAACTATCATACGTAAACGTATGATTTAATCACCTCATGAAAAAGGAGGAACTGGGGTGGAATTAGCTGAGCCACCAGCTGATGTAGGCTGGCATTAACATCAGCTGCTCTACCAGGAGCTTGACTTTGCCAGTTTCTAATATTCTCGACAAATACTTAAATATTTTTTTTAAATCACATTTAGTTGATTAATTGTCTTTATGATATCTATGCCCCTCTCGCATTAGTGTTATACTGTATGCCCACCAGTCTATGGGTGGGTGTGTAACACTAATGTATTTGGTGCACCTTTTTAAATGATTGTTAACACAAATATCTAACCAGCCAATCACATGACAGCAACTCAGTGCAGTGCCAGACAGGCTGGTAAGACTATTTTAGAAACTGCTGATCTACTGGGATTTTCACACACAACCATCTTTAGGGTTTACAGAGAACGGTCTGAAAAAGAAAAACTATCCACTGAGCAGCAGTTCTCTGAGCAAAAATGCCTCGTTGATGCCAGAGGTCAGAGGAGAATAGCCAGACTGCTTCAAGCTGATAGGAACGCAACAAGAACGCAACAAGAACTGCACTCATTACAATCAAAGTATACAGAACAGCATCTCTGAACACACGTCAAACCGTCATGTGTTGGGCTACAGCAGCAGACCACACCGGGTACCAGTCCTGTCAGCTAAGAACAGGAAACTCAGGCTACAGTTCACACAAACTCACCAAAATTGGACAATAGAGGATTGGAAAAATGCTCCGTGTTGTAATGAGTCTCAATTTCTGTTGCAACATTTGGATGTTCGAATCAGAATTTGGTGTAAACAACATGAACGCATGAATCAATCCTGCCTTGTATCAACATTTCACGCTTCTCGTGGTGTGATGGTGAGGACTCCTTAATTTCAGCTGTGCAGGATTTAAACAGCACCGCCTACCTGATTATTGCTCCTGACCATTTCAACCCCTTTATGACCACAGTGTACCCATCAGTGTACCCAACGCACCATGTCACAAAGCTCAGATCATCTCAAACTGTATTCTTGAACATGACAGTGAGTTCACTATAATCAAAGAGCCTCCATAGTCACCAGATCTCAACAGTAGACAATAGAGCAGGATTTTAGCATCATGGAAGTGCAGCCATCAAATCTGCAGCAACTGTGTGATGTTGTCATGTCAATATGGACCAAAAGTCTCTGGAGACAAAAGAGCGTTCAACTTGGTACTAGTAAGGTGTACCTAATGAAGTGGCATTCATGCATCTTTTTTGATGTTTGACTTCTTTGGCTATACCTTTTTTTCTTTGAAGATACTCATTTCCCTGTTACAACTCACAAGTTAAGCATTGCTGAATTATTTTAACTACTCACCAGATTTCTTTTTTTTTTTTTTGCCTGTTTTTATAAAAGAGGACTTTTAAGGTTCAATACTTTGTATTGATTCTGCCTTGAATAGTTTGGTTTATGTGGTTTGAAAGCTAAGTACCTCGTCAGTCTTTGGCAAATGTCACTGCTAACATCGTGACTAGTAACTTTATCACTCAGTCCTGTGCTCATCCTCCCCACTGCCTGAGAGGGCTACAAAAACTGTGCCACAAACTTGCACAAACCTAAAGGCTGGTAGAAACACTGGCATTATAAACCCTGTTTTACTCCGTGTAAACTTTTCCAATACTCCAGGAGGGAAGAGAGAATATCTCCTTGAATTCTCTCTCAAGTAGCTTCTATTTTTTATGTGCCCACAATTTTTATTTTTTTCTCATCTCTTGGAAAGCTCGGGATTGGAGCTGTTGTTGCTGTGAGCCTGCAAAGCCCACCGAGACACTGAATAGGATATTGGACAATACAAACAAACTTGACTTGACGTGACTTGACAGACTGAAACCATGAGAAATGCTGTTTTTCTTCTTGTAGATGCCCAGTTCACACTTGTAACACAAATGCATACAAAGTAGCTTCTTCAGTGCAACAGTGATTTCTTTTGATCCTTCTGCCACAACCACAAAAATAAAACACAAACAAAGGGCTTACCTGATAACACAACTCGCACGTATCAGCGTGAGTTAATGTGCTCCTAATGTTTACGGTGGGCAGGCGAGTGTGAGGTTAGCTGTTTGTGCCCGATTTAGCAAAATCTAAAGGTTGGACTGTAACTGAATTGTGCTGGTAGATTGTGTTGATATTAACAAGGCTATTTGAAAAAAATGAACCCCACAAATGATGGCAGCATGAATAAAAAAACTGAATTAACCACAATGAACTGTTAAGCAGCAAGCTAATTAACAAGGACGTGCTAATATTTGCAGCTTGCTGACACTGAATAATCCATTCTTTAGATTTTGGCTCTTGTATTTCTTGTTTTTAAAAAGACTACACTCTCTTCAAATGAGTTCTGCCTTTGCTTTAACCCCTAAGCCTGGCTATTGCTGTCCCCAATAACTATTGCTCCACAGTAATTAAACAAATGTTGTTGAGGGCAAGCACATACTTCACAGAAAGATAATGAGTTTCTTGTAAATAAAAAAAGTTGTTAGAATAAAGGAAGTCTCTTAGGGTTTCTGTTTGAGAATGTTCTTTACATCTTGTTTCTGTATCAGCCTCATTCTCTTTGAACTGGTTATAAAATGAGCTTTCGGGTGTTAAATGGATGGATTTTCTTTTTTTAAGAAGAGGGAGCAAAACTGTTTTGGGATTCAATCATACCCTCAAATGTGAAAGTTCCCTGCTAAGCAACAGGGAGAATCAGCTTCACCCTTCCTCTCCATCATTGCCTCCATCAAAGTCGCTCTCAGAATATTTCAAGCAACGAGAAAGGGATACAAATGACGCCTAAACCCTAGAGAAATTTGTCACCAAAGACGAGAGAAAACAGAGGGAGATGCCTGAAAGATAAGAGCGGGGATACAAAAAAAACCCCTAAAAAAACAATCTCCGTGTTGTTCTTCCACTGCCAGCGTCTTGGGGTTTGAACAACTGATCTTTGTCGGGAAATGGAGGAAGAACCGATGTGCTGCTCAGTCAGAGAAGGTAATGCGGTTTCAATAGTCCAGTCTCCAGTAGTTAATGGGACAGCCGGAGAGATTTCTCCTCTTAGCCCTGAAGAGCACCTCAGAACAGAGCATCAGAGAGGTTTTCAAGTCTCTGCCAGGCCACAGTGCCTCCAAACCACCTCTGCCACAGCGACAGTCCTGTCTGCGGAACAAAGGGCAGAGGGAATGAAAGAGAAAAGAGACGAGGAGAATGGGAGGAAAACATATCTATTGAGCGCTTTCTCCAGCTCTTTCTACCCTTTTGGGTTTTTTTTTCACTCTGTCTTTTTCCTTTCACCCTGTGGCATCGCTATCCCACTCTCTATCTCTCTTTCAGTCTCTATCACCTCACCCTCTTCACCTTCCCTCCCCCATCTCTGCTCTTTCTTCCTCTCCTCCTCTCATCTACACAGCAATCTCTCCTTGATTTCTAGAGAGGGGAGGTATAGCAGCAGCCGGCATACAAACTAGCTGACTCAATGCACACACACACACACACACACACACACACACACACACACACACACACACACAGAAAGAG
>VUQK01038357.1:33917-52157 GCA_015106715.1 Bujurquina vittata | reverse complement strand
TGCCTTTTTCATAATATAGAATATTTGACAACGAGATTATAAATATCTGCTTTCAAGTACAAATCTTCTAATGTCTGATAATGTTTCTGTTTTTATATATACATATATATATGTGTGTGTGTGTGTGTGTGTGTGTGTGTGTGTGTGTGTGTGTGTGTGTATGTGTGTGTGTGTGTGTGTGTGTGTGTGTGTGTGTGTGTCTTGCATTCCGAGCTAGTAAACAACTTAATGAAGGCTTTTGCAGGTTTTGAGGCTTTCTGCTTCCTACATCTCACTGGAGCTGGGGTGTAACAAAACTAATGGAGTCAGTTATCTTTTTTATGATGTACATGATGTTCCAGATTGCCATATTTCTGCTCCATGCTGCTTGCGATTTGAAGATTTGCGCTATATTGCTCTTTTTTATGCCACCTTTAAGTTCTAAACACAGGGCTGACAGACAGTTACAAGTAACTTTTATGCCAAAAGTGTTTCTATTTTCCAATAAGAGCCTGCTGCAGCATTTTTAAAGTGTCGCTGAGGAGAAGAATGAAGTGTTTCAGTGAAAACAACGAAAGCCGATAAGCGGGAAGCGCTTCATGTGAAAACTTAATGGCTGCCATAATTCACCAGCACCTTAACACTTCCCTAAAGACCCTGTTTCTGTTTACGTACAGTGTGTGCGCGTGTGTGTTGTATTGATTTATCCATTCTCAGATGGGTTAAGCAGTGTCTGCTTTAAAGAAGTCTGTTTAATGACCTTCTATGTTAACAAGCCAAGCAGAGGGGCACGAAACTGAGTTACAGGAGAAATACAACCAGAAAAAGGGCTTTTATATTTTATTAGGGTTGTGTTTGGACAAAGGAATACCTGGAGCCTCATATGTGAGGACTTTCCATTGTTCATGCTCTGCAGAAGATACGAGGTTGTGATATAAGCATCAGTCCTGCTTCTCCTGTGTGACCATCCTGTGGACTCAATCCTCTCCTTGCAAAAATGTGCCCTCAGGCATCAATAGACAGGCTTAGTTTGACTCTGTGTGTGTGTGTGTGTGTGCGCCTGCGTGCGTGCGTGCGTGCGTGCGTGCGTGTGTGTGTGTGTGCACGCTGCATGTACATGACCATGCACACATCTTTGTCTGCGTGCCTCCACAGATATTTGTGTGCAGTGTATGTGTCAAGGACAGCTGTTCCTTCTGTTCCTTAGTAGGGCCTCGGGCAATTCCCCATCCAGCCTGTCCAAATGCTCCTTTCTTCAGGGGACAGCGTAAGATTGTCACCGTTCTTTGCCCTTAATAAATCCTTCCCAGTGGCAATCACCACATTCTGAAATCTCTGCTGCTTAAAATTTCTGTTTGTTTAATTTCAATGCTGGTAGCTCTGGAATTGATGAATATAATATAACCTTTCCCTGCATCTTTCAGCCTCACTCCGTGAATATACAGTACATGGTGAGGCTTTGTACATCACTTCTATGTTGCTAGGGAATCAGGACACAGAGAGAAGACCAAAGTTTGTATGCCAAGTGTTACTAATTATCGACTCATTAAATTACTACCAAGCAACTTATTTTTAATATAAACCTGAAAGAAATAAAGAAGAAACACAACACACAAACAAAATAGGTTGGCGGTGGTGTCATGGGGGGGGTTCTGTTATGATTATTGCATTTCAGTTCATTAAAACCAATAATATTCCCTCATACCCAAGAGGAAGGCACGACTGTAACACTTTGTTTATCTGACTTAACCAAGCAAAAACCTCCAGGGCTGAGAAATGAAGCCAGCACAGAGCTATAAAAACTGCAGTTCCTCTCATGGCCACTTGAGGGTGGCTCCAAAAGTGAGTCAGTCCCCATAGGCTCTGTTTCAAAATCTAATTTAATGTGATTTATTAAAAACTCCCTCATTTAAAATGTATAAAAGACTCAAAGCTCAGAGTTTTATAACAGTAATATGCAGTGGGTGATGTCAAAGTGGCTACATCATTTATTTATATGTGGTCCATGGCCTTCACATAAGGCGAAAAAAGAAGTATGTGTGGCTAACAAAGATAAACCTTATTTTAAACAGGAGTTAAATAACCTCACCTTCACAGCCAGCCGTAAGCATTCAAATGAACTTACTCCCCTTGCTAAATATCAAATAATATGAACTCATAAACTTTAGTACATATAATAAATGGCTACTGGGTTGAGAAGGTACAGCTGGTATTCTCATAGTCCAGTGTGAACTTTGAACCTTTTTATTGAGGTTTGATTTATTTATTTGTTTACTTGATACAGAATGTGAAAAGGTTTGTCAGTTTCTCTGCTTCTTTTTTAAAAGGTGGGAAATTACTTACAGTTTTTATCTATGTTCCTTCATCATCTCCTTTTTTTATTAATTTCACTCCCAGGAGCTCTGGTTTTCCTTACATAGTGCCCCTGTGAATAACTTTCATCTGTCGAACTCCTGGCTAAGCATTTTGGCAGCATTTTGGAAACTTCTTTAAGCTTACAGTGGCTTTTCAGCTATGCATATGCCCGCTCCCTCCCAATGTTTACCTCTGGCTGCTTTCATCCACCACACCCACACAAAATCTCATAAAGGAAAGCTAGGAAAGAGTAAAAACACATGTACTCTCTGTGAAGTTTAAATACTGGAACCTAAATTGACACAAACACACAGAATAAGATGTGTGGGCAAACAATATGTGTATGCAGTGGAGTTTCAGCTAAACACAATGTTCAGCCAAAGCAAGAACCATCATAGCTGAATGTCTACCTGCTAATGTATGCAGCTCCAACATCCTTCAGTCTCTCTCCAGAAATACTGTCAATATGTATTTTTTCCACAAGTGTCTCGATATCATTTGTTTCACATTTAATTCAACCGGTTGTTGCAGTGTCTGGTCTTTCTGTGCCATACAGCTCTCCCTTTCACCAATTTAAACTTAGGAGATCTACAGTACACTTAGGTCCAGTTCCATTCAAGGTCATTTGCTATTTGAGGTGGCATTAGGCCTCAGCCACACACTTCAGTGGGTCACCACCTGGATAACTATCAGCAGGGTGGGAAGTAAAACTTTAAAAAATGCAATGTAAAGTGCTTTTCAATCCAAAATTTGCCCCTTACCATTGAAACCAACATGTTTTAGTTTGAAGGTGAATGATCCCCATTTCTGGTTTGCATTGCACTTTCCACAGTTTTACCGTTCAAATAGTTGGACAGTGTTTGCAGACAAGCTGCCGTTTACCATGCAAACTATGGGCCACCATGGCAATCTGCTAGCAACCAAAGCAAGTACAATGAGGTTTTCAGTGCAGCGCCATATAACTCTTGGGGACCAATTACATGTAGAGAGTGCCAGCAACCTCCCACAACCAATCGCCAACCGGTTGAGGAATACATATTTTTCTATAGCAACTAATGGTTACCAGGGTGGTCACTGGCCAGTCTCTAGAGGTGCATGACTGGGGCTTTAGCAAAGAGTTTCCAGCCAGTCCCAAGGCCTGTGCAACTGGGCCCATAGGAAGAATGCATACTGTACATACAAGCAGTGTCCCAATTCCATACTTTCTGTTCATTTAGATCACCTTTAGTTACATATGCAACTGTGAGAAGGTCAAGTATTCATATTGCATGTACACAAAAGTGTGGTGTTAAATTATACTGTGGTATAACAGAATTTATTGTGACTTGTGTCCTAATAATTTGTGATTTTAGCTAATAAATAAAGCCAGGTAGGCTAAGCCAGCCAAGGTAGCCAGCAAGATAGTCAGATGGCAGTAAACCCAAATTCATGTTGTCAGTGAGGCTTAACCATCTTCACACAAATCATTAAGAATCTAATCATCTTAGTGTATGTCAATTTTTTAAAAGTGTCGATCCACAGTGCTTAAAAATGAAGCGAAAAGAGAAGTGTCAAAAACTGCAGTCTCTCAAATGACCTCCTGAAACTTCTTCAAAAACTGATTCTGCACCCATAGATGCCCATGGGAAAATTTTCAACCAGTATTTCAGCCTGGCACCTGTAACAATTCCCCATTTTTAAAGAACTGCATTTCTTACATGTAAAACACCTGAGTGTACCCACTGTGCATTAAAAAAAAATATTAATTTTACATGACTTGAGAAAATATCCATATGCACAGCAGAAAAAAAAATCCCCTCCATTTCCCCTGAAATTACTGTAGGTCCATACTGAGGAAACCTGAGCAGTGATTACACATGACTGGAACCATATTTAACACACCAAAGGGTTTTTTTTCCCATGCCTTTTGAAGTGACCTCAACAGGACTCAAGACTTCAGGCTTCAAAATGTTCCCTTAGAAACTTGGTAATCCACACTGAAGAATGCACATTTCAGTGCAGCAGAGTGATGTGGACAATGGGCCCACAATAACAATAAAATGAAAAGGAACACAATGAGAAAAACAGTCAGTGTGAGCTTGGATCAGGCAAAAAGCCATAAAAAGCACCTTCAAAACCAAGGCTCGAGTCGTGTTCTATTAGTCTGCATGATCTTTAAAGTATACTTCATAGCCTTAAGCTACACAAGAAAAGCCCCTTTTCAAAATTACACAGTTTTCCTTACACCAGAGTTCAGTTATGTTGACAGAAATTGTTCTGCAGTTCCACAATCACAGCATTTCTGCAAACCACGCGTTTACGCCTATTTATCAGGCAGTGCATGCTGCTTTGTGTTTGGGTGGGACACTCGAGAATGTGTCTTATCATCATATTCTATTGTAATCTACTGTTTCTTTGTTAATTACATTGTAAGAGGCTTATGGTGCATGGTGCTGCATGTGTTTTGGGTGGTTGGTGGGGGAGTTGCAAAAATTACATGTGAGGGGAAAAAAACACTGTGTGTGCGTGTGTGTGTGTGTGTGTGTGGTTGCAAGTATTGCATGCTTGTACATTAGGAAATACAAATCCATAGACAGTAACCAATGGCTTTGTGTTGTGTGTGTCTTTGAAGTATTGTTTGTATATCTTGGATAAATGGCAATTAGACTTCAGGGCAGTCATTGATTATTGGCTTCTCCTGATTTCTAGTGTGCAGTGTACACAAAACATGTTTTACTACACACTCACACACACATGCATACAGTAATTGGGAGGAATCTTTAAAACAGACGTTGTGAGATAATAGCACTGCTGGCTTCATTTCACTGCTGGTGAAATTACGTCGAAAAGTGACAGAGTTGCAACATTTAGTGCCCGAAGACACATTTGCATTGAATGTTACACAAGATTGTTCTCTGGTAGTAGTTATAAAAGGCTGCTGTATTGAAATCTTAATAGCAAACAAACCTAAATGTATCTCAGCAGTAATGGTTCCAGCAATGTATGCTGGAACCATTACACTTCAGCGCTATCTTTGCTGTTCCACAAGGGCAAAGCTGTTCTGCAGAAAGAGTTTGCATAACAGAATACAAAGGGACAACAACAATAACATCAGAAATAAATCACAAACTAATACAGAAAAGGGAAACTCATACAAAGCAAGCCAAGTGCAAAAGTGCAGGAGAAGTCCAAGTACCCAGCTAGAGTACTATTTTCCATCAAACACACCAATATCACTTGAAATGAAAGAGATTGAAATGGTGCCTGTACAACTAATGATGCAAATCCTCTAATGCTAATGCGGCATTTTATCCATCTGAGAGTCTAACGCTACACAGTATTATGAAGCAGAAGTTGGGGCAAGTTTCATGTGAAGAAAATAATGGTGGGCAGAATCTGTGGGCTGCATCTGCAATCATTATTCAGGTCTCGCATAGCCACTGATGTCTAAATCTGGCTCCAGTAACTTTGTTGTGCTATAGGTGCACTGAAACAAAGAATGGCTCAGGCAGTTAAACATGGCAATAGCCCTCCTGATGACCTGCCTTTTAAGCTTGATCGGACTCTGGCACTTCCAAGAAGACTTTTCTCTTACTGGGCAATTTTACTTTTCCAAACAAAGATATTGCTGCAAACGCAGAATATGGGCAAACATACTAGATCACTCTCACATTATACCTACAGGAGCTGCTTGGCTATGGAAACCCATGCCATGAAGCTCCTGTGCACACTTTCTGTGCTGATGTTGAAGCCAGAGAAAGTTTGGAACTTTGCAGCTACTGAGTCATCAGAGTGTTTGTGATTTTACGACCCCGCTCTGTATATTTACATGGTCGGCCACTTTGTGGCTGAGATGCTGTGTTTTCTAAATTCCTCCATTTTGAAATTACCCCACTGACAGTTGATAGTGGAATATTTAGGACAGAAGATATTTCCCAAACTGACTTCTTGCAACAGCGGCATCCTATTAGAGCACGTATCCTCAAATTCAGTGAGCTCTTTGGCGCAACTCATTCTTTCACAAATGTTTGTAAAGACAGACTTCATGACTTGGTGCTTGATTATATACACGAGTCAATGGGACTAAAAAACACCTGAATTCAAAGATTAAGAGCTGCGGGCCTATACTTTGGTCCAAAGGTGTGTTTGTATAAAAAGGCCCTTTCTTAGACTGCATTGTTTCAGATGGTGTGTCTGTTGCTTAAAGGTCATCTACCAACCATATCCTTACCTTAACTGTATAAGAAGGTTACCAAGTTTGCTTAATACTGCTTGTGTTTAGAGGAGTGTGCTTCATTTTTCTCTCCTACATCTCAGAAAACCCAAAATATAAGCTTTATACTATTAATGTAGACATAGCTGCAATTACTTACTACACTCAGTCTTTTAATAGTCTACACCATCACTACTCATTCCTTAATATTCACTCCTCACAAGTCCTCAGGGGGAGCATTAGTAGCAGCAGATGTCCTGTGATTGTAATATCCAAGAAACTTTCAGAGAGATCAGTGATCCCTGTCTTGCTGCCATGGTGAAGGAATCCCAAGTGGCTCCAATTCACAAAACAGCTCCAACAACAATTTCAGCTCTTTCCAGAAGATCAGTTATTAAAACTGTCTCTTCACTGTTTGGCTTACAAAAACACCAAAAGAAAACGTACTTATCAGAAGTGGGGCACATGCAGATAATGTAGGGTTTTGATTAGATGTTTTCATGCACAGCAATATAATGGATGGAAATGGAATTTAGTTGTGGCTCTCAAAATCCTGAGAAAGCTAAGCAGGAATAGCTTTGTCAGACCACCGACCAAGCTGTAATCCATTTTCAGTGGAACTGCTATGCAGCTCAAACATAAATCTGCTCACCTCCATTAAACTGGCAGTAGAAAACATATCTAAACCTCAGCAAATAAAAGAGAAAAATTTTCTCAACCTTTTCAACCTTATCACCATACTGGTTTCTAAGCACAGATTGCTTCATTCCTGTGGTCCATGGCCAGCTTATATCACTCAAGTGGCTATTCATAGGACACATACAAGCTCTTTCTGTGGCCAACTTAGACACAAACACATTTCTGCACTGGGTGATTATTCAAACAAGATTTGAGAACGTTTCATCAGATGTCGAGTTTTGCCTTTAAATCATTCAATTCAATTTTATTTATATAGCCCTAAATCATAATAAACAAGGCTCTTTATATTGAAAGGTAAAGACCATACAGTAATTACGGGGAAAACCCAACAATCGAAATGATGGATGGAAGGATGGACGACTGGCCTATGATCTTGAAATTTGGAGGCCCTTAAGACGTCAGTCCATTCATATTCACAAAAATTATCTGTTCCATAAGCAGGTAAATACAACCTGAGATGAACAACAACACATATTACACAGTGTCAATGTTTATTTAACAAAAACTCATCTAAAATACAGACACAGTGCTTTAAAAACTAAGTACGCCCTTGATTCAGTAGCTTGTAGAACCACCTGTAGCAGCAATAGCTTGAAGTAACTGGTTTCTCTATGACTTTATAATTCTCTGACCTCATCGTGGAGGATTTATGCTCCACTCTTCTTTACAACGTCTCTTCAGTTCACTGAGGTTTGTGGGCATTCATGAATGCACAGCTCTCTTAAGGTCGCGCCGCAGTATTTCAGTCAGGTTGAAGTCTGGACTTTGACTGGTCCACTGCAACACCGTGATTCCTTTCTTTTTCAGCCATTCCGTTGTAGCTTTACTGCTGTGCTTGGGATCATTGACCTGTTGCATGACCTGGTTATACCCAAGCTTTATCTGTTGGATAGATGGTCTCACATTTGACTCTAGAATACTTTGGTATACAGACTTCATGGTCAACTTAATAACTGCAAGGGGCTCAGGTCCTGTGGCTGCAAAACTAAACCAGATCATCAGCCCTCCACCAGCATGTTTCACAATTGCTATGAGGTCTTTGTGCTGATATGCTGTATTTGTATTATGTGCATTATGGTCAAACATCTCCACTATGATCTCATCTGTCCAAAGGACATTGTTCTAGAAGCTTTGTGGTTTGTTCAGATGTAACTTTGAAAACCTTTCATTTTAAAGAGCAGGAGCTTTCTCTCGGCAAATGTTCCAAATAATTGTTCAGTCTTGTTCCAACTGTGATGTCATGAACTTTATTTACCATGCTAACTGAGGCCTGTAGAGTCTGAGATGTAGCTCTTGTTTTTTTGCCATTCCTCTGAGTATTGCACAGTCCGGACTTGGGGAGAATTTATTGTGGGAAGTCCAGTCCTGGAATTTTTTCCACAAGTGTGTGGAACAACGATGGGCTTCAAATTGTTTGGAAATGGCTTACTAACACTTCCCAGAATGTTGGGCAGCAACAACTGCTTCTCTAAAATCATTGCTGATGTGTTTTGCCCTTTGCAACACACACCTGAACCTTCCCAATCAACAAACTACCAAAACATCTGCTTTTATAGATCAGATATTTTGCTATAACAGGCAGTGCAAACTTATAAAACTCATCCAGAATATCAAATTAGCGCATACTGATATTGATTCAAGCATGGGTGGTCTGGAGATCATGAATGTTAAGTCAATCACCGCCAAGGTCCGTCTGTAAATACCATGGGCTAGTCACATACACATAGATCTCAGATAAAATGTTTTTATCAATGTCTCTCTAATTGAGAAAGAAAACTGACTCACACCTCATTATAGACGTGTTCTCTCCCACACAGTCTACATGTCAACCATTCATATGAAGCCATTTTACGCATTGATTCCATCCAATCTTTGAAGTTTGACATCATGTAGTAGTTCCAATGGGTGAAAAATTATTCTGCAGGCAAAAACCACAACCACCCGTGTTTTGACTATTTTTATCCAATGTGGTAATAATCCAAACAGACACAAAGTGGGGGATTACCTCAAATGTTTTCCCAGTACCAAATTGAATCTCTTTCCACACAGTTTCAGCCTTTTCACAAATATATAACACAACAAGGGTCCCCCAGTTCTTTTCCACTTCTCCAGGATGTCACTAATTTTCATTTTCCCAATTTACAGGGAGTCCCAAAACTGCTACTGATCACTTTACAAAGTATTAGCTGACACTGCACTTGATGTGAATAAATATTCTAAGATGAAAACATGCTCTTTTCAAACAGTCATCTGGATCCCCCGGACAGTTTCAATTTTGTAACTAATTTTCAATCCTTCCAACTGTGGTGCCTCTAATATTTTTGTTTTACTGACCTAAGCTGCATGTGGTATTTTTTAAAGGAGCAGAGCCTGGATTGCAGTGATATAAGCAAGGTGACATTTATGTCATAATAGATAATCAGAAACATGAAACAGTGAAATGGGCTCTGTCTATTAAACCTGTATTCACCCAGAGAGAAATGTGTATAAACTCCAGAAAAAAAATTCATTTCTGCAAATCTGAAGAACCAACCCCGTCTAATTTTAAAGTGTGAAACAGTCACGAAATGAGATCTATATCGTTGAGTACATGGATGCAAATTGCCCCTTTCTTATGGCACTCAACACCACTAGTAAAGTGATTTATTATAACTGGAAGTCTATTTTGTCTATCTATCCAATTTCTTAATGAACTAGGATCAAGGGGGAAATGGAGCCTAGTCTAGCTGATACTGGGTACCATGTGGGTACCACCCTAAAGAAGATCAGCAGTCCATCACAGGGCTGGCAGAGAGATAAACAACCACACACACACTCAGATTCCCACTTGTGTCCAGTTTAGAATTACCAATGAACCTAACATGCATGTGTTTGGACTGTGGAGGGAACTGGAATAGCCTAAGGCAGTGGTTTTCAAATCCAGGCCTCGTGCCCCCCTGTCCTGCAGGTTTTAGATGTGTCCCTGATCCAACACACCTGAATCAAATGGCTGAATTACCTCCTCAGTATGCAGTCAGGTTCTCCAGAGTCCTGCTAATGACTTCTATAATTGACCCAGGTGTGTTGAAGCAGAGACACATCTAAAACCTGCAGGACAGGGGGGCACGAGGCCTAGATTTGAGAACCACTGGCCTTAGGAAAACCAGACACAGGGAGAACTTGCAAACTCCACACAGAAATTTCTCAGCTGAACATCAGGTTCTCGATGTGCCACAAAAGTGTTAAGTCTAACCCAGAGATGAGGCTTGCTGGAAGAAAACGCGGGCAACCTGGGTCTTGAGGTAAGTGAGGGCCACCTGAGGGCTGACAAATGTTAAACTACAGCAGTGGCAATGTGCAAAGTTTGCATTGCGAACAGGAGACCTGAGTTCCCTAATGCTACAGTCACACCAGGGACAAAATTGGTGGGAGACAGCGGCAATACCAAAATGATTGTGAATGTTTGCAATGAATTTGCGGCCTCGTTGCTTTTGACATGGTTGCAACTTTCAATCAAACAGCCATAAGATGGAGTGAACCTGCTATTCACAATTTACAATTCAGTGGGGTCACATTGACAATTAAACGTATTCTGTGATAATAAAGCAAATAGCTGTGATACATTGGTGAAAATTGAAAATTGCTGTCTGTTGTGTATACATGTACAGAAATTCACATTGACCGCTAACATTCAGTCCCGGCAGAAACTCAGAGATCTGAAAGAGAAATTCAGAAAGTGTTCCACAGACAGTGACGTAGTTGCTGCAGGATGGTGATTTAACTGCAAAATGACTCCCACCAGGCGATCTGTGCAGTCGCCTTGAGATCAAAAGTGGAAGAAGAAAAATAAGAAGCAGGAGGGGAAAAAAGCAGGACAGTGGTGAGTGGAGCAGATAATAACAATTAAATATAGTCCCTAAATAACTAATTGCTGCTGGTGTAGCATTAAATGTGTGTGAGAGAGAGAGAAACACTTGAATGATGTAACTTACATTAGCATCACATTATTTCTTTTGTAGTTAACTTTGCTAGCCGAGTAGCCTAGTGTGTCCAACTCTGCTGGGCCTGATGGAACCGAGTCAGAGTCAGCCCCGTAATTTGTGTGCATGAACACAAATGAATAGGTCCAACTATCAGTAATGACTACTTAATTTAATTGACCACATATAACGTATGGTAACTACAGGATGGCGATGGTAAAGTAAGCGTTTCCACCCATCCTTTTTCCACTGCTCATCCAGATCTGGGTCATAGGGAGCAACAGGCTGAGCAGAGATTCACAGATCTCCTCCTCCCCAGCTGTCTCTTGCAGCGTTTCTGGGGGGACAAAGAGGCCAAGCCAGCCAAGAGATATAATCTCCCCAGTGTGTCTGCAGGGGTCTTTTCCCAGTTGAAATGCCTGAAACACTTCAGAGTACTTTAGTCTGCAAGTCACATTTAACCATACAGTGCTTTTTTTTCTGTACACTTCAGAGACTTCTACTACTCACATCCATGGAACATGCAAACTCTTAAAAACCACCAAAGCAAATTTCTTGAAATTTACTGAAGAGATCGGTCCATATCAGTTTCTGTTCCAAAACAGGGTCCTACCCTTGGTGTGGGATGGGTTTGTAACATATATATAACTACACAGATACAATCTATGAAAGACCACTTGTGACTTCAGAGAATCACCCAGCTCATTCAGTCCTACCACTCTAATCAGCATTGTTGCCGGGCTGTTTTTAGCAAACCAAAAAGGTTCTAAAAAAACACGCTGTGTGCTGTGGACCACTCCTGCCTGTCACACTCGTAATGTACTATTCATATCTTTACACGCTTGATCGCTAGATAAATGATATAATGCTGGCACTCAATCTAATCGTCAAATATCAGCTGAAGTGAAAGAGCTACAGGGCTGAATTACATACCACATGGGGTTAACGAGAAAATATTCGAGTTTCAGTAAATCGACCCTTTAGAGTCCATTTGCATCCTGTCATAAAGATCTGACATTAAATGGGTTTCATAAATTGCAGGAAATGATGTTATTACCAGTAATCATCATCAGACATATGATAATTTCATTTTCCTTTGAGACACTAAACTCTTTTTTTTATTTTATATATTTTTTAGCCTCACTGAGCACGGACGTTTCTCTAAAAGCAAAGCCCGAGCAGCTTCACGGTTAGTTACTGCAGCCTGGCCTAAAAGACCTCCAACAATTTCATTGCTATTTCATTTTTCTATACTGACTGGAACTTCCTTTGACACGTTGACACTCAAAAGCACCGCATTTGCATATCTATCGAGAAGACGCTCTCATCTCTCCCTTGCAATTTACAGAAATTCAAGGTTTTATTAGGCTCATCCCCTGCTATTCAGCTTCACATGTGGTACTGCACACGCTCCACTTCACAAACTGTTATGACGGCTGCTCTGAGGGTGGGTAGAAACTACTGTGGCTTGTCTGTGGGCAAAAGAAAACCAAAATAGCATGTGACGATTAAGTATTGTATTTGAGTAAAACTGAACAAATTCTGGAGGAAAGTCTGATATTCGGCAGTTTCTTTATTTTTCAGGTAACGTGTTAGTAAATATTACCATTATTACAAGTTGGCAGTTGGCTAATTTCCTGTTGTACTAAATTGTTCATCATTGTTAGTGAACAGTCTGAGCTGATTCCTAAGGAGGATAAATGTCAAGGCCACAACAGCAGGCATTTAGGAGGTCATAAAAGATTCCCAGTATGGAATTTATGAATCATCAGCATATTATTAATGTTGCCAGAAATAATCATCATGCTTATTACCTGCTCCTGGCCTGTGCTCATTTACAGCTCTCTTTTATTTAAATGCTTCGGTGCATATACAGCGTAGGCATGCATGTGAGAAAGAAAGACAGAAAGGGTGTGCATGCACACCAGAGCAAACTGCCAGGCCGTTAATGTCAAAGAGAGGATATACGGTCTAGTTTTCACAGGGTAACGAGAGGCGGGCCGCTGTGAGAAGAGATGCCCAGGATCTTGCATGTCATCTGGGAAGAAAAACAACTCACTCTGGGACTTGTAAACCAACTGCACAGCTCAACTTCCACTCTCATGAACAAGGAGTGCACTGACTGTGAGGGGAATATTTAAAAAATGCCCGATGCAAGCATGAGTGGTGTAATAATTAAGAGAGGCCTGGCCCTCCAGCCCCGGTCAGTCTGTCTATTATTGGTTCAAGCTGAGAGTTATGTCTGTGCCAGTGGACTTGAATAAGCACTGATTTAATCAGCTTGGCCACAATTAATCATTTTGCTTTTCTGTGATTCATTAATTCACACCGAAGTTTGCTAAATTAGGTCTAGGAAAGTCTCCAGGAGTCTGGTTTGTAGATTTCACACGCACGCCATCCTCCGGCCTTGCGAAAGCTTTTACAGTTTCATGGTTAAAACATCTTCTTTGAAATCAACACACTAATGCACGCAAGAGAACTTTTCTGTGTTTAACAATGTGATTGCCCTCATGCTTATGAATACTAAATTGCCTTCAGCTGCTTCAAAACTCCTCTGCTGTGTAACATCTTTTAACACCCACTAAAACTAAATCTGAAGGAAGCGAAACCTTTGCTATCTCAGCCCCTAAACATTTGGGTGCAGCTTATAAACTCACTGCACACCCACAGAGATATTTTCACTTATTCCATCTGATTAGCTCTCCTCTCAAAGTTGACCGATGAAGACAAAGAAGACGAAAAATGAGGTCAACAAACTCACAATAAAAAGTATAGAGGTGTAATTATTTCACTCTAAGATCAAACAAAGTCAGCAGAAGTTGATTTCTGTCAAATACGGGCTTAAATCTTTTTGCATCATTAGCATAGCACAACTATATTTTTTGCACTCATGACATATTACATTGAGGGATTCTTTGCCTTCCAAAAGCTAATCAGAGCTGAAAAATTAATCTTTGACATCACAAACTTGATAAAGTTGGCAAAAATTCCCTCAAGGTAGGGAAAGGTAATTTGGGGCAAAATTATACGATGGCAATCACTTGATTATGATGCAATCCAGAACAAAAAACAAACTCTTTTAATCTGATATATCTACTTCACTTTTTACCTGAATGACCTTTAAACATTTCAGCTTTCATCGGGCATTAACATTTACACGTTCTTGTGCTAACTAGCATAAGAAACATTAACGCACACAACACACACAACCCAAAATATTCTTCAACTGCTCTTCCTCTTGGCCTGAAAAAACTGTCCAAACACATCTTGTGTTAAAATACGTTCTCACCAACAAGCTTGACTGACAAACCAGTGCTAGTGACCCTGCAGCTAACTACAGTGATGACACAAAGCCCTGTTTCTTGGCTGCGTCACTGCCGCATAATCCTCGGCCTGTGTGTGCACTCCATGCAGTGTCCCCAAAACATTCCTCTTAGGGGTGACTCAAACTTATGATCTCACACTTTCAAGCACTGCTCATCCGACTGGATGCTACCTTCGTTTTTATTAATATAGCTTAAAATTTTCTGAGCTCATTAAAATTTGCTAATATACAGTTGTATGTGTAGTAGTCTGGTATTGCTAATTTATTTATGTGTGTGTGTGTGTGTGTGTGTGTGTGTGTGTGTGTGTGTGTGTGTGTATGTGTGTGTGTGTGTGTGTGTGTGTGCGTGTGTGTGTGTTGGGGGGGGTGTCAGCTACTACATTGTCACCTAATAGTAAATGTTTTAATTATAAAAGTAACACTTTTTACTTCTATAGCTATATAGCAGAAAAGACATTACATATTCACACAGAAAGATGCACTTAATTCTTTCATTGCAAAAGTCTGATCCATATTTCTTACTTTGTAAGAGACCATCTGACTAGACCTCTATTCTATGTGGAAACAAAGTCAGCATCCAACAGTCTTTGTTTCAGTTTTGCAGTCATACCACAGGCAGTCCCAGCACATGTGACCAGCCATGTTTGGGACGTACCTTTTACAGCCTCTATACATAACAAAAATGAGAGTTCGAAAGCAGTAGGTGCTTGTCGTGGATTCAGTCTTGGTTTCAGAACAGTTATACCCCTACAAAACAGCCGAAAGCAGCGTAGTGATAAGCGACGATGTCATGTTACTTTTTAAAATCTTTTCCTTCAGTCTCTTCAAATCAAATGCTGAGAGAACAAAGTTTCCATCATTGTCAATTGGAGCTGGAGCTGATGAGTACCTGCAACAACAGTCATTTGACTTGGACTGATTGGTGACTGTAGTAAGTAAGGCCTCAGTCACACTCCAGCTGAGCAGCGAGCAGTGAGACAACACACCGGGGGGGTTCCTGGAGTAGGAGACAATAGCAAGTACTTTCAAGCTAGGCAGGACATAAGCACTTTCTGGAGAGCCTGTCAATACCACTGAGATGAACAATCTCATAAAGAATGAGAGGAGAAGCCAGTTCTAAGGTACTGCAGGAGAATGATGAGGGGATGAGTAACAGATGTGTTAAGGAGCTCCAGCCGGTGGCCATTCCTCCTGGAATGTCCAGCCTGCCACACATACCAGAAAAGAGAGAAGAAAGACGTGGAAGAGAAAAGAGAGCAGGGGAACAGAAATGGAAGCAAGGGGACCGTAACATTGTTATTATAAAACTGTGTTTTTATGATATCTTCAACTGAGCTCGTAGACATGAGTCCTCTTCCAGGGACCCTCCTATTAAAGAAAGAGCCATCTTAAGATCATAGATGGTCTCTGGATTCAGGGTATGCAGTTAATCTGCAACCTCATCACTAGATGTAAGTTTATCCTACACATGGGTCCTTTACATAGATTTCATTATTTTTTCCCTTCCAGAATGAGCAGCAGGAAAAAGATTAATTTTATAGCCGTTCGCTTGAGAAACATGGGTGTAAAGCACTGTTCCAAGTGGCAGCGAGCAAAATAATACATTCACTGGGAGAGAAGAAAAGATTCACATTGAAGCAAACAGCAGGCTCAAAGAAAACTCGTAAAATGTCTTGCAATTACAGAAACTGAAAAAAAATGTGAAAAAAAGCAGATAAAAGAGACAAGCTGGTGTTATAGCAGTTGCACACACACACACAGAAACACACATGTATACATTTGTCACCAGAAGATAATTTTCTCCCATTTACATGGTTTATTAGATGGCAAATTTGACACTATATGTCACATTGCACATTTCTGACAGTATTGAATGTTGAACCTCAGCACTCAGATATAGATAAGAGTTTTGCTTTTTGCCTTTCACGCTACATTTTGGGTCTCTACGGTCTTTATGTGTATACGTCTCTGTGTGTGCACGCACATACACGCATCTGTGTTACATGCTAGTAAACACAATTTCATTTTCTGCTTATTTCAGGGCTGCATGTCAAGGCCGAAGTGTGTCCGATGTCAGCTCACAGAACATAATCGATTCTTCTGTTGTGTAATAAACTCTTCACATGTACAAGCACATTACTTCCATGCAAATTATTTAATATATATTCATGCAAAAGCAATCTCACAGAGTAAGCTACAATAAAATAACAGCAGCTGCCCATGAAAAACAAAACATAAATGCATCTTTGCGTTGAGTGTGTAAACTGTTGTAAAATTAGAAAATGAGAATAGCTTTCTACAGTTCCCAACACATCATTTCTTTTTTCCCCTCTTTTGAAACTTTTCATTTCTTTATTGTTGCTTCACTTTGCCATCAAGGCTGAACTCAAGCTACCTCAGAATCCTCCCTCAATGCAAGGCCATGTGAGATTAGCTCTGTGTGTGTGTGTGTGTGTGTGTGTGCGTGTGTGTGTGTGTGTGTGTGTGTGAGAGAGAGAGAGAGAGAGAGAGATGATAACAGGTCATAACCAGTAATGATGACTAAATGTCACCATCACAATGGAGAGCATTCAGAAACAAAATTAACATTTTTTTTTTTACTTGTTCTGTATTTCTTTGTTGATAAAGGAGGTAGTAGTTGTATTTACTTTATATACAGTTTGGTAGTTTAGTATACAACAGTTCAATACCATTTAATAATATATTTTTATATAAAATTTCTGCAGATTGTTTAAGGTACATTCACTGAAGCTGAAATTTAGTGAATGAGTGCAAAGCAGCATAAACTGGATCAAATAAAATCAAATGCATAAATAAATGCACTTAGTACTGTTAAATGCAAGTACAACACGGCGGTGGTTAGCAATGTGGCCTCACATGAAGAAGGTTCTGGGTTGAGCCTATGGCAACTGGAATGGCAGCCCCATTGCAACCATAACTTGGACAGGAGAAAGAGGATGGATGGATAGATGGATGAAATTTTAACAGCATTTTAATGACTATAATTTATTGAAAAGCATGCACTTGATATATGTAGCTATTTGCAGCTGACAAAACATCCACAACTACAATATTCGGATTTTTTCAACCGAATGTATCTAATTTTATCCTCAAGTCTACTGACATGAAAATAGCTAACCTTGTGGTCTTTAGCTTGTTTGTTTTCTTCTTATGTAAACTAGTCACCTTAATAAATGGTGAAATGTCACTAACCAGCATTATAAACCTCTTTATGGCACTCTTTTATGGGCCATTCCTCAGGTGTGTTCCAGTAGATAAAAACACAAACTGACAAGTGGAAGACAAATGAATGCAAACAACTGTATACAAACAAGGGCTTGTTTGTTCAATGATTCAACAATAATTTTAAAAAATCCACTCTTTTAATGGCCCTTTCCTTTGGTTTAATAAAACAATATGGTAAGACACTCACATTGAATACAAACCAAGTCTACAAAGACACAGCACTTCCCTTGCTAAAAAAAAAAAAAAGATCAGTTTTCCAGTTTCACTAAAAATCTGCTACATATACATTTCTGTTGTGTGCTACATTCAAATTAGTCCTCTAACAAACACAATCTCCTTATATGAGACTACAGCAGTGCATCCCACTTCTCACCTGCAGTGCTCAATGAGTAAAAAAGCAACATTTACATGTGCTTGGTCAAAGTTCTTCAAGGCTTTTGTATGTGTGTGTGTGTGTGTGTGTGTGTGTGTGTGCGTGCGAGCGT
>VUQK01038357.1:0-21602 GCA_015106715.1 Bujurquina vittata | reverse complement strand
TGTGTGTTTGCATGTTTCAATAAATCGCGGCACCTATTTACCATTTCATATCGAAATATAAAAAAAGACTTTGGCCCGGTACTGTATATTCCTGCCTCTATTATATGGTGAGGGTAAAAATACTTATGTAAAAGATGCACCTGTTTATCCTTGATTATAGCTACATCAGCGCGCCGCCTCTGTCCTCCTGAAACATTTTAGGAATTGAGATATTCTTGAGCATGGAGCACTGAGATCGATTTCCAGATCACAGGCAGGAGGGTGGAGGAGCTGGAGAAATGAGAAAAACCTACATTCTACATGTGTACAAGATGTGAAGTAGCAAATGTTCCCCATCCAGAGTGCATACCAAAAATAAATGTGGAGTGTTCACACTGGGAAAAAAGGTGTTACATATACCCTTTCATGGTGTATTGATAGTAGTTTTCCAATCTGTTACTATAAAAACCCAAAAAGAATTAGTAATACATTGAGGGATGTCATGTTTTTTTACACAGTGATGAGTTTTGTTTAAAAGTGTTTTTAAGAAGTAAGCAGTTTTTGAAATTAAAGCATATGCATGTTTTGTTTTTATTTTTTTTTATACTGGAGGAAGGACTGAGAAAAAAGAATTAAGGTCATAAACAGTTCACAGGTACAGCTGGCATCATCTTCATTGAATTAAATTGTTGTCATTAAAAGTTAATTGGTTTTCTGTTCTTTCTCTTTCTCTCTTGAATGGTCTGCCTTTGCAAGGCTGTTTCCACTGCGAGAACCAGGGGTTAATTACATGGCTTCAGAACTTACCAAGAAGGAAATTGAGGTAAGTGTATAATGGAAAGCACTCTACCAAACAGTTGCAGTTAGTCAGCTATGACTTTACTTTCTAGAACAACACAAAGCAACAAAAAAAGTTATTTGACCAGTTAGGTTAATGCTCTAAGTCAAAGTTAGCTTTATTGTTGAATTTTCAATATGTACAGGACATACACAGGATTGAAATTCCATTTCTCTCAGACCCATGGTGCAACAGTAAACATCTAACTAAACATCGATAAATATTAGCATAATAAATAAGAAAAATATAACACTATCTTAAATTGTAAACTATAGCAGTATAAATATATAGCTCTAAAAGTGATATAAGTGTAGAGGTCCTGGATTTGACATCGGGATAAGTGGCATATGCAATGAATAAATTCAATGTACACAGTATATACATGAACTTGAGTTGAGAGAAAAAACAGTTCCTATTGAGTTCAGTGTGAAATTTGTTAAGTAAAAATGTGTGCGAGTTTGTGTGTTAAGGCAGTAATCTCAATCAATCTGGCATTCTTGTGCCTGTCTTCAAGCTACTCGCTTGCCATGCCACCATGGCTGGGTCCTGGGTATCATAGTTGTATGACAGCGAAGTGACTGCTTGATCAACAGTATGGGGGAAGCGTTGAGTCCCAAAAGTTAAATGAAGATGCATCAAAAGACTGGAAATTTGACAATTGAATTTTAGACTTGATACAGTTCCAGCCCACGCTATTATAGTTATCTAAAACTAGATGTGAAGAAAAAATATTTTTGTTAATTAAAATATTAAAAAGTTTTGGGAAAAAGATTTTGTTAACTTGGAAAAATAAAATTAAAAATACAGAACAAATATCCTTAGTTTTATTTGGTAATTTATTATCCCAACTTCCTGATGAGGCATTGATGGAGATTTTGGACGTTTATAAAACTGAGTCAGTTGCTGTCAAAAAGTGCTGTGTTTTTATTTTAGTACCTTCCTAAATATTGTGTCAGGCATATGCCCATCAAACAATACTACTTTTTAAAAAAACATTAAAACTAACACTGAAACTGGTCAAAACTAAAACTGAATCAAGCAAATCCACTCTGGAAACCAAAAGGAATTTAAAATACTTAAAATAAAAATGAATTACAAAAACCAAAACTATAATATTTCTGATTCTAGTACATTCAGGCTCTGTTTCATCAAAATTCAGTGAATAGATTTTGGAAGCGTGGCTGTCTGGAAATTGCACCTACCCCAGTTTGGTTTGTTTCTGCCAGAGTTCAGGGTTCAAAGTAAACTAAAGTCAGCCAATTGTTTAAGTTTCAGTGATCCAAATTTTGACTGCAGACCAGCATAGGCTTATAAATTTAAACATACTTATTTTCTCTGTATATTTTTACGCAAATCTCCCATTAGTTAGCCTTGTAAAAAACTCCATTTAATCATACAGATGTCTTCTAAGTTTGTTTGTTTTTTTGGCATCATAAATGCTCACTAGGCCTTCAAGAAGAATGAGGATGCCAAAAGGAGACTAGTCGAGTCCTATGAACTCATGTTGGGCTTCTATGGCATCCGTTTGGTTAACAAAGAGACGGGTGAAGTTAAACGTGCAGAGAATTGGAAGGAGCGCTTTGGAAACCTGGAGCGGTAAATATTATTCTCATGTCAGTAATTTCCTAAATAATGTAGTCATTGGTTTATAGTTACAGTTTCAACTGCCTTCTCCTTCACAGGAATATGCACAACAACCTGCGGATCACTCGCATCTTAAAAAGCCTGGGGGAGCTTGGCTTTGAACACTATCAGGCCCCTCTGGTGCGCTTCTTCTTGGAGGAGACTCTGGTCAAGAAGACTCTTAGCAGTGTTAAACGGAGCGTGCTTGACTACTTTCTGTTTGCCGTGCTGGACAAGCATAAGCGTCAGGAGCTTGTGCGCTTTGCTTACTTTCACTTTGAGCCAAAGGATAAATTTGTGTGGTGTCCAAGAAAGATTCAAAAACAGTTCCGAAAGGCAGAGAAGAGACTTGATGCTGTTGGGAATGGAGATGGAAAGGATGAAGCCTTTTCACGGGGAAAAGGCAAAGATGGGGAAGCAGCCTCGCAGCAGAAGGACGATGGACTGGATAGTGTTGCAAAGGCTCAGAAAGGAACTGATAAAATTGCAGTTAAGGACAAAAGCAAACTCCCTGAGGAGTCCTCTGAGCCAAAACCAGAGTCTGAGGCCATCGGAAATGGAAGTGTGGAGACTGAATCTAATATTGAAATTTTGGGGAATGGAAATGACTCTTCAGATGATGTTAATGAAATGGATCATTCACCCAGTAACAACACTGTGACCGGTCAAAACGAGTCCTGTGCAGACAGTGAGCAGAAAATTACAAGTAACTTGAAGGACCAGGAAGGAGACATGAATATGCAAACAGATGTGGATGTAGAACCTGAAAAACCACCGAAGAAGAAAAAAGAAGATAACAAGGTGCTGCCAAGCAATGGCCTAGCTGGGGGCTTAGCCAGTGGGCAGGTAGAGGAAAAAGCTGCTCCTAATAAAGCCACTGGTCAAACAAGCCCATCAGTGCAAACGCCTCATAAGACTTCAAAACACTCGCCCTCTCTGTCTTCAGAAAGGGAGGAAAAAATCCCAAGGACTGATTTTAATCAAGTGCCACTTAAAACGGAAGCAGAAGAAACGTTGCAGGAAAATGTGTCTGCAGCAAATGGGTCACTGATGAAAACCGACAATGGTGTGGATGAACAGACGAATGGGAAGGAATCTGAGGATATTGATATGGAGTCAAACCCCATGACCTCAGACCAAAATGGGGGGAACTCATTAATAAACTGATGGACAAAATTTATATTAAATTAAATGGGGGGAGGGGGGTGTAATATAGGGACAGGGGATGGCTTAAAGACTTTCTAGGCCTTATTTCTGCTATATTTGATGTTAAGATGTTAACTTTGAAGGACTATACAGCGATCAGCCACAACATTAAAAACCACTTTGAGGATGAAGTAAATAACACTAATTTTGCTGTTTCTGCTGGGAAACTTTGGGTCTTGGTATTCATGTATTTTGACACATTACCCACCCAAACATTGCAGACCAAGTACGTGCCCAGCCGCAGTGCTTCCCCCAACAGGACACGCAACCCAACACATCACAAAAACTGCTCAGGAAAATGACAAATCACCCATAGTGTTCACGCAATCCACACCAAACTCCCCAGAACCCAATCCAACATGCCAGAAGGAGCCCAGAACATGAAGGACCTAATTCTCAACCATCAGGACCCAAACTTCTTTGTATCGGACACCACCGAACCATGTCCATGCCTTGGGTGAGGTTGGGTCGAAGCGGTTTGGTGGAATGAAGAGGACCTGCACAGTATTGGGTAGTTATTTGTAATGTTGTGGCTGATTGGTGTATGTATTGATTAATTTGCTAAATGTGGGACTGGATTTGACTCTATTTCTACATGGCCATCAGACGATATTAAAGAATAAGGCACACAGCATTGTATATTTCTAACTTTTCAACAAATCCAAAAAAGACCAAAGCAGCAGTGTTAGGCCCCAGGCAGACAGGCCTAGAGACTGATTGGTAACTGCCTGGCAGCCAGTGGTTGCAACAGAAAAGGAAAAATGGGTATAACCTGACAAGCGTTCTGGTTGGTTGCCCACCTGGTAATTGCGGGTCACTGGGGAAAAATGTGTTTGCTTCATTCACCTGTAGCTTGCATGGGAGATGCTGACTTGTGATGCAAATTGTTAATGGAAAAGATTACCTTCAAAGTGATAGTTGCATCTTGCTAGTTTCAGCAATAAAGGCACAACTGTTAGTTAAAAGGTTCCTGTTTGCATTGCAAGTCAGTGTCTTTCGTGGAAACTGGGCAATTTGAGGTTTTTGGTGCAGCACCCTCTTTGACAGCCATCAACTGCTCACCAACCAATGCACATTTCCCCAGAGACCGGAGGTTGCCGGTGAGTTGCCGATCGCCATCTAGGTTTGTGTGACTGAGGCCTTCGACTCATTAATTTCGCCCATGTCATCTTTGGCAGTGAGCGCCAAGCAAATTCAGATCTAGAGAAAATGTGAATCTTTAAAACCAGGTCAGAGACCTGCTTTATTTTTGAAAAAGGCTTGATTTTTACAGCTGAGAAGTAAATGTCAATCAGTAGCATACTGTATATTTTTACAGTAGCAGGACAGTGCATGGTAACTGTGTGGCTCATTGATGTATTTTCAGTAATTCTTGGACTATTGTGGAGGCCTATGGTACCTAGAGCTCAGCTGCAGTATGAGACTTGGCGAAATCCATTGCTGGTTTTGGTCTTTTCATTTGTCAACAGTAAAAATAAAGAATACGGTTTGTCTTATTATTTAAAGTCATTATGACTAAGACTGTCAGCAACAGATACTTAATAATTCTACAGGATTCATAAAGCACTATTATTACTGTATATCAATGAAATGAAGTTTTCAGTGTTTTTAACACCTTAATACTTTGACTTTTGAACATTTTTTGCACTGAGAAATAATTACTTGGAAGAGCTTTTTTCCCCTCTTTGAGCCTTTTTTTGTGTGTGTGAGTAAAACATGTACTGGTTTGTGTTTCTGCTGGATCCTGCTGTTATACTTCAGTAGTGTTGCACAGTCTGTATGTCGCCATACAGATTTAGGAAGTTAGACCTTTTGAACAACTGAAAGCCTTGCCAAAAATGTGATAAGACTGCTTGATTGTATAATGTGTAATTCTTTGTGTCAGAATTGATAAAGCTTTGGATATAATTTAAAGTCTACTGTATGTTAATTTGAAATGGGTGCAGTCAGTGAAAACTTATGAGCCAGGGTGATTATATTGATGCATTTTTTTTATATTTGCACTTAATTTTCACTGTTAATTGTTCAACTTACTGTATTTGCCTAATGAAATGGTAATAACATTATATATATTACCCCCCCACACACACACACACACGCACGCACACACACACCCAAACTAAATACCTGGCTGTTAATGAAGCAGAATAAAGCTGTACTATTTTCTGATCTTTTATGGAAAAGCATTCGTGTTTGAAAAAGATGAGTCCTGAATGTTAAATTGCAATTCAAAATTGCAATAACACTGGTCAGCATTTGCTCCCATTTCTGAGACTCTTCCTTGCTTTTTCTGTATAGTCTAAATATCAGTCATCGTCCCCCCCAAAAAAACATTATACAGACTTGAGACAGTGAAAAGAGGTGATTCACAGCAGTGAGAAGAAAAGAAAGAAAAGAGAGATTGATGCAGAACAACTTGTTCAGGCCTCAGGGGCAGTGTGGAGTCAAGGGTGTGAGGAAGAGCCAGAAATATTTACTGCTGCTTTTTCAGCATTGTGCTTATTGAATCGTCTCAGTCGCTGCATATACTCATCCCCTCTTTTGAACATTACAAACAAAGCTTTTTACAGACCTCATTAGAATATTTAGATTGTGAAGCACAGAAGTTTTATCTGTGTCTGTGTTAATGGGTTGATTTGTTTTTTAGCTTATCCAGCCGAAGGACCGATGAGCTTATGCCATAGCATGGCCTCTGGCCAGCCAGCTGTCTGTCCGCAATTCACAACAGCTGCCACCCCTCTTAGTACTGGTTAGATTTTAGCAAAGCGTGCACACACTGATCACCTAATCGGTATTCACCAAAATTGTTCTCGATGTCACATTTGTCATTTTACAATAACCTGTGAAATCTTGATGGATTATGATTCAGGAAACTTCTACATTGTTATGGTCAAGCTGCAAAATTTGAATCCCACAGTGTGATGATGTGCTCTATCTGAGCTGGGGCTGAAGCATATCAAAAACCTGATATCAAGTAGTTACTTGTTCAAGCAGTTACATTCTGAGGATTTGGGTCTTTTAACAATTAGACAAAACAATTTTTTAATGGGTCATGCATTGTTAATTTTTCTGTGCAATTTTTGATATTTTATAGAACAAAATTTCCATAGCGTGGGAGAGTAAATTTATTAAACTACAGTGCTGCAACAAGTGGTTCATGTGAATGACTCGTGGTTGAGTTTGTGTTGCATCCTTGTGAAAGCTCAGTTACACTGGAGTAAAAATATCCTCTTTTTATGCACTTGGTAATTAATTACAAGTCGTTGTGGCAACCACTTTAAATCTGCACAGGTTGCATGCTGGCGGCAACCTGTCTCCAACTAACTGCAGTCTCAGACTGGCAAAGGTTTGCAAATAATTGCTATCTCATTCTTAAATGCAGACAGATCGGTAACACATTGCGGTCACTCTGCAGCAGTGTGTCCAATAGGGGATTTCACGCAGCTAGTTGCTAATTGGTTGTATTCTGGTTATATTTCTATCTAAATGCAAGGTTGCCTAGTGTCAGCATCTTTCTGTATTAAATCGCCTTCCTGCAGCAACTATATCACTGTGTGGAGGAAGTTCCAAATTTCTGTTGCAAATCTGAGCTTATGGCTGAACTCTGAATATAAGTAGATAATCTAAGTTTCTGCATATGCAGACTGCTTCTCTGGCATTCTGCAAAACCTGCAAACGTTCCAAAGAAGCTTTTTTAAGACAAGTGAACAATGAATTGCAATAATCCAGATGTGATGAAATAAAGGCATGAATAACAATTTCCATTTCAAAGCAGCTCAACTTTACAATATTTCTGAAGTGATACAAGCAAGAGCAAACCAGAGATTTATCATGAGCATCCAGAGTGAAAGCTGTTAGAAGTTACGCCAAGGTTCCTTTTTGCAAGCGGATCTAGAGTTTCCATTGCCTTACAAGTCCAACGTTAATGGCGTATAAGCACCCATGCAGCATCTATAGCTTAGAAACATCTTGAGGCTTAAAAGAGTTACATTACAGAATGACACCTGCGTAGCATTGGTAAGAAATGTCCTCAGTGGTCAAAATGTGCTGAAGAGGGAACAAATACAACAGAAACAGTCAAGGCCCCAAAACAATAAAGGATAAAATAATCACTGATGACGTCATTGTGACGTTATCTGGGTCAGCTCAGCCTGATCTTGAAGATGTTCAATTTAAAACAGGAAACCAGCGCATCAAACCTCATCTTGAGGATTTTGGCAATCAGTTCAATCTTTTTTTTTTTAACCAGACACGAGTAACGAAGAGGCTCAGACTGCAAAAACACAGATTGCGTGAGCAACTTGTCGGTCACAAAATAACCCCATCCTAAAGTGTACCCTGCTATTTGATGATATCATCTATAGGGGGCAGATATTATAAGTTTATGCTTCTTTCTGCTCCTTTTCATTCATGATTTCTTTTAGCTGTTGCATGAACTATTCATATTTGTTATTGAGTGAATGAAATAAAGAAAGAAAAAGATAAAGAATCCTAAAAGGGCAGTCATTTGTATGAAAAGTCAACTTGAAAGCCAACACTCATTTCCGCATAGACCTCTAAGATCAGAGGAGTCGCCCCCTGCTGGCCATTTATTTGAACTTTCTCTTCGTTTCTGGATGTTTTGCGGTTGTTTTTGTTGTCTTTATTTGTTTGTTTATTCTTTTCTTACATTATTAGCTCAGCCCACGTGTCCGAAATGGTGCCCCCCCCCGGCATGCTACCTCCTTCTCCCTCCCCCCCCCCGCACCCTGTGTGCAGCTACATTGAGGTCAGCCCCTTCGGCTGGAGCTTCGGGTTTATGTGGAACTACAGAGGAAGCTATTCGGGAGCTGCGCGCTGCGAGGTGAAGCAAGGCTCCGTTTTGGACGCTGGGGGGGAGCGAGAGAGGACCGGGAGCCGGGATTTGACCTTTTCTGCATAGACTCGGGTTTGTGAGGGCGAGCGGGGAGCCATGGAGATGTTCTCTGCTCTTTGGGTACTTTTACTGTGCCAGCTATTGACATCCTCCTCAGCCCAGGTAAGAGTTCCCAAGTTATCGCCCTCTTTGTTTCTGCGCACGCCTCATTGGTGATGGGTTTACTTTTTGGCTTGCAGATCTCATGCGGGATGCGCAGTAATTAAAATGGGATATCTTTTGCGTTGATGATAGTGATGAGGATGAGGATGAGGATGATGATACTCTCTTCCGGCAACTTTCAGGCAGACAGTCACACTCCACCTGAGAACCTGACGCTTTCTCTCCACCTTTTTTCTTAGTTGTGCATAAAGCGCCAAATCAAAGATTAACTTGGTGTTATTGTCGCTCTCTGGTTCTGTAGGTCTGTTGTACGTCTACAGTGTCATTGTGTGCAGGTGACTCTTCCGCACTAGTTAGTGAAGTCAGGCCGATGTTTTGCTTGAGCCTGTGGAATGCGCGGATTGGAGATCAGTGCGCACAATGAACCCTCTGTTCGCTCCCAGACTGAGCTGAGCTCTGGAGCATATTTGGAAGGTCCTTAGAGCAGAATTGTTTTGTTAGGTGAACCCTCCATTACAGATTTATTTGTGGGTTGTTGTTGTTGTTGTTTTTTTTTGTTTTTCATAAATCTGCGCTTGAGGAGAGGCTTGTCACAGTGCTTTTACAATTTTTTCATGTATTTAATCATATCTGCAGCGTTAGTCTTGTTACTGTTTCCTCTCCCTCTCTTATTTGCTTATTATTCGCACAGTCAAAAATATGCCAGTAAAACTGGCTTATTGACCGATGCTTACTGCTGATTCTGATTCATTTTGTGTTCCAGAGGCCTGGCCCAAGAGGGGCTCCTGGGCTTCAAGGACCCCCAGGGCAACCAGGAAGGGATGGCACCGATGTGAGTAGACCAAGGGTGTCTGCACATAAAAACATCTTGTCTGTCATTTAGACTGTTAAGCATGCACAAAAGTGCAAGAATAAACTGACTGATTTTGTTCTCTTTTGAGGAAAAAAAAAGTGTGACATTTTAGGCGTTGTGCAGACTTTAGAGTGAGAGTTCATGTTTTATTTTAAATGGCGATTCCCACTAAGTTACCTTTGGCATACTTTGCTTCTGCATACGTGTGGCTAGGTGATATTATTTATTAGGTTTTATCACACTGACTCCTCCCACAGCCCCCCCATAACTATTAAATGATAATGATGGATGTCAGGTCGGCAGGCTTCTTCCAAACAGGGCTGTTTGTGTGGAAATGAATTGTATAAACGGTGTTGATTATGAGTTCCTTTAAAAAAAAAAACATTCAAAACTTTTATTTTATCTGCACTGCACATGTACTGCACTTACGCAGGTCACTCCCACAGTGTTATAGCCCCCTGATTCCTTGTTCTTAAGGTTTTTATTGCGGGTAAGCTGGATATGTTTTTATGGGAAAGAGTAAAATAATGCAATGAGACTTGATTTGCACAGGCCAGAAGAGGAAATTGGATTACAGGGAAGCTGAGTAAAAAGAGAAACTTTGGTAACACTGCAGAGTACTCCCGTGTGGCAGTGTTTCTGATTTTTGCCAAATTAAAAAAACAAACCACAGAAAGCAAATGTTGTTTATGCACGTCAGAAAACTTGAGACCATTTTAGTTGTGACTGCACTGAAGTTTAGGCTAACAGAGGGGCCATTCATACATTCCCCAGCCCTGTGAGACCATCTGAAGTTTCACCTCATACCTCCTCCCTGCACCTTCAGCCCCCCCCCCATACAAACCAGAGCTTTTATCATGTGACCAGTCAGCATCAGGTCGCTGACTGGTTTGGTAGTGTTTGCTCTTCCCCAGTCAATGCAAAAGCTAAACATTGTATGTATTGTAGATTAGTTTGAAAATAAATTGGCTTACTTTTTTTTCTCTCCTTTTTTTTAAAAAAAAAAAATCTATTTAACAGGGTAAACCAGGACCTCCCGGTCTGTCGGGGAAACCAGTAAGTATTCCAACAATTCACACAAAGCGAGTTTTATTCAGCCGTGTCTGAAACAAACATGCACAAGAATGTTCCAGTTTTCCTTGCAGCCTACCTTTGACTTCCCCAAAATAGGTCAAATCATTATAAAACTGTTAAACAAATACAACTTGTTCAATAGCTGTCTCTGATTTAAACCTTCATGTGGACTTCTACCAGTGTACACATAAATACAGCCATGATCCAGAGACACAGCTGTTTACTTTCAGCCAAAACAATACAGTACCTCCCAGTTTTCCCAGTCTGTCAGAAATGAAAGGACTTCACAGGCTTTCTTTTTGGTTTTTCCCTTTAATGGGATGTGATGTGAAACTGTGTTTTGTGTTCTTTTTTGTTTGATGATGATTTTCTGATACTCAAAAATTGATTGTTCAGGTGGGATGAAAATTGCTCACTGTACTTTTGTAGGGTCCCAAAGGGAAAGCAGGAATACCAGGGGCATCAGGACAACCGGGACTGCCAGGACTTCCAGGCGTAGATGTAAGTGTGTGATAAACAAACATAGTCAGTTCTTAAACTAACATCGACACCCCACCTCTGTTTTTATCTTTGCATAAACACAAAGATGCTATAAAATGAGCAGTTACTGTTTAAAAGAAAATGTTGTTGCGCTTCCTCTCCAGGGTTTGACGGGTCCTGATGGTCCTATTGGCAGAGATGGACTCCCAGGAGAACCAGTAAGTATGTCTCGGTTTTGTGAGCTTTCTGGGACGCTGAGGATACATTTAGGAAATGCACCAGCTGAGCCTTACGACCTCCTACTTACTTCACACTGCCCTCATAATTTAGCTGAAGTCAGCCGCTTGCAGGACACATGTATGAACACATACGCATGCATGCAAACTGCATGTTGATTGTGTTGCACAAAGATCTAAGACGGTCTAACAGGCACAAGGTCTGTGCTTTCTCTGTCGGCCTGAATTTGTCAAGCTGGCTCAGCCTCCTAGTGGGAATATTTTTAATGAGGGATCAGAATCGGATTTATTTCTGCTGCTTCCATAATCCGGCTAGGAATGCACAGTTTCCCACCAATCTGTAAAACCATAGGAGATAATGAACTCTTGCTCCAATGCTGAGGGTAAACAGGTATTATCCTCTCGGAAACACAAGAGAATACAGAATTACAGCACCTGTGGCATTGAACTACTGCTACATCTTATGATTAAACAGGAAGGCTTTTCTTTACCACGGCGACTATATGACTTTGACATATGATAGAATAAAGATTGTGGGGCCACTACTATATGGCTGCAAAGTGACCAGCTAGACAGGTCATTCTCTCACTCCCCACACCCCTCAGCAGCGCTACTAATTAGCCAACCTAGTGTCAGCCCATGTCACTAAGTACTCAGATAACTACAGTGTTTTGGCTGGCTCGTGGTACTGAAGAGTCGTGCAAAGGGAAGCAGGATGAAAGTATGTGCATGTTATAAAAACAGCAACCTCGCATCCTTTTGTTTGGGATTTGTGTGACATTATACCCTAGTACACAGTGAAGAATGGCATGAGTAAGTGTAACACCCCAGTGTTACATCTGCCAGCGATCGTCTGAGACAGCACAAATACAGCTGGGAGGAAGTAAACAAAGGAGAACTAAAAGAAAAGAAGAAAGGGCACCACAGCAGACCGTGGTTTCATCGTTTAGTCCAATAACTTGAAATAGGGTTATTGAAAAAGCATCTTGTTACTGTGTCCTCTGGAGCCAGCTTATCTCTTTGTTTGAAACCACACTTAAACTCAACATGGTTGGTTGGTTTTTGTGGCATAATTGTGTTAATGTCAGATTTCAGTCACAATAACTACAGTCAAAGGAATGTTTTTATTTTCATGGCGTGGCTTTGTTCTGGGACCTGCACATGCTCCCAGCCACGCGTGAAACGAGAAAGCTCGATCTCATAACATGAAATGTTCATGACAAAGCAATCTACACTGCCTGATCCAAAATAAATACAAATAATTCATAAACGCTAATATTTCATTAGATCACCGTTAGATCTGATAATGGCACACATTTCAGCAACTCTATGCAATGCCACAGAGTCGCACTGATTTTTCACGCAAAATTTCAGGTTCGGTGTTTCAAAAAATTGAACTTACTATGTTAAACTTCTGTGGAAATAACTCAAAAATGGGGGAAAAATACTTTGAAATAATTTAGAGTTATTTAGTGGAACTTTTGAGATGATGACCTGAAATTATGACTTATCAATTGCAAAAAATAAAATAAAAATCAGTGGCAGAAACAAGCTTCCATATAAGACAGGTTTTTTTTCAGTATTTTTACGTTACATTGCACAGCATTCGTCTACATTTGCATGACCTGCAGCAGAAAAGGTGCAACTGCATTACTACTTAGTTTCCTTCCTAATATGTGCTTTCTTTTTAAATGCAAATTTAGTAGCATTTCTGCCTTTTCAATTTATCGATAGATAGTGAGAGGGAGCAAACACACTCACACAGAGCATAATTCATACTATTTCCAAAATTGATAAGACAGACCTTTCCTTGTTTTAAAATTATTTTTCAATTTAAAAAGAGGTCATGTTTAGCAGTATTGTCCTCCTGCAACATCCTTTGTCTAGCCAACCCCAAAGTTATGTTACCACACACTTTCAGTTCAATTCAGTTTTATTTACATTACCAGCCAAAAGTTTGGACACTCTCACCTATTCATGGGTAAGTGTGTCCAAACTTTTGGTTGGTACTGTATAAAGCGCCAAATCACCACAACAGTCGCCTCAAGGCGCTTTAAATTGTAAGGTAAAGACCCTACAATAATACCCCAACAATCAGACAACCCCCTATGAGCAAGCACTTGGCAACAGTGGGAAGGAAAAACTCCCTTTTAACAGGAAGAACCCTCTGGCAGGAGAGGGCAGCCATCTCCTCCCCAGCAACCAAGGCCTATTGCAGCATAAATAAGGGAGGGTTCAGGGTCACCTGATCAGCTCTAAATCAAACTTTTGCTGACATGTGCAAAATAAAAGGAGATAAAGTTACCTATTGTTGTGTATGCATTCATGTTTTTGTGTTTTTATAAGCCTAAATTTCAGCTAACTGTATATAAAAAAAAGAAAAATCTAAGTTTCTGGGTCTTATAATTTCTGCGAGGTATAATTTTGTCTAAGATTGTGATTTTGCTTTGCTATCTACAGGGTGAACCTGGACCTTCTGGGCCACCTGGACCTCCTGTAAGTAACCCCACATAATATGTAAAATCCAAGAGGCCTGACACAGGAATACAGCACTTTATTTTTCACTTTTCTTATGTGTAGCCACATTTCTGAGAATACTATTACACTGAGTATTTCCCTAAAATACTTCATGTTCCTTAACCTTTTACCTGCAGTAATTATTGAACCTAAGGCAGATACTTCTTTTTAGACTGTACTTTATTATTTCATGCTGAGAGCATAAAGTTCTGTACTTCTGCTCCTGCCAAGTCTGGACTATAACCAGCTTTTGGTAACTCTGCTAACATAAAGATGACAAAGACAGTTTTAAATCCGCAGTGTCACGTTTTGTCTTAGGATTTCTCAGATGTCAGATGTCTGAAAGTGCAGCGCGCCTCATAGCAGCAATCTGTGACAAACATTCAAAGTGGATTTGATGCGGCCGCATCACTTGCTGGATATTGTTTGTGTGAATCGAATCATTCCCCTGGTGTTTGTGACTTAATTTGCCTTCCTCTATCTTCCGTAGGGCAGAGGGAGACCAGGAGCTTCAGTGAGTACACGACGCTGTATCTTAATGTTCCTCTGAGAGAGTACACCTGTGGTGTGATTTTTATTTATTTAACTGTGCTCATTTGCATCCTGTTAGTGGATGCAGATGATTCTTTGATGCAGCTCAGATAGCATGCAGCACGTGTACTCTGATGGCATGCAAACATCCAGTGTCTTTTGTTTCCAGGGGCTTCCCGGCACCAACGGGTTGCCAGGCGGACCCGGACCCCAGGGTCCAGTGGTGAGTGTCCTTAATTAAGATTTCCTCTCATCATTAAGGAATTTCGTCATTTGAATAAGAATGAGGTAGTTTCCATATCGACTGGAAACTCTTATCTTCCACTTGTTTTACGATGGGAAGAGATAATCACAGAAAATGTGTACATGAGCCGCTGTAGCAGAAACAAAAGGCTGCGGTGAAGCTGACAGAGATCGAGTGGTCTCGGCTGGAATCAACCAGCACAACATTGCCCTAAATTTCTATATATTGTAGCAGGAGGATAAGAATAACCACTGGCCAAGAAGGACATGTCGTCAGTGTTTCTACTGGGTCACACTTTATTTAGGCTGGACTCGGATCCTTCCTAAAAGCTTGCTATGTTTCCAAAGACCCTACAGTACTGTCAGAAGTAGTGTGAAGCTGTTGTGTGAGTCAGAGTTCACCTCAAGGTCGGTACCTTAGTCACCTTCAGGCTATTGTCATGATAATTATAGCGATGGATCACTGGTCGTTTACTTTTTCTATCATTTCATTTGAGTTGTTCTTAAAGATCCCCCCCCCCAGACGTGTTTCCACGAAAGACCAGAAAGATCTAGCAAGATATTTCCTTTTTATAATGAAGTCCATCTCAGTGCACGTGTTCTAGAGGTTACTCTGCACACTTAGGCTCAAACATCTGCACGAACTGAAAATAATCACATTTTTGTTTGAGTATCAAGTGTTACTCTCCTCTGAGGGACTAATTTTTATCCAATTGCATTACAACCTAACAACGGGGAAGAAATCACTTATTTTAGAATCAAATGCTGACGTTTCTTCTGCTAATGCTGATGCTCTTCTTCTGTTTCTCAGGGTGCCGAGGGTCTACCAGGTCTTCCCGGACCTCCTGGCCCAGATGGACCCCCAGTAAGTGCACTTCAGTTCGTCATTAGATCAGTGGTTTTATAATTAGTGCTGCTGGTACAGTAGTCATATTTCTGTAGGCCGAACACGCACAACCAATAATAAAAGGGTGCAGGAACAAAAACAGTTACAATAGTGGGAGAAGAAAGTCGGCACACCGGCGCGCTCCTGGAAGATAATTTATAACAAAAAGACCGTCAGACAGTCTGTAACATTACGGGTGACCATGCCCTTCTTCGGTCTGAACCACGGCATGGTCACCCAAAATGTTACAGACTGTCTGTACAATAGCCATATTGTCATATTTGCCACCCAGTTGATATCAGGGAATGCACTGAAAAAAAAGAATGCAGCAATTTCATCTTTAAAGAACACGTTACCTAATTTCTCACTTGTGTGCCATCTCTCAGGGTCTTCCTGGTACCCTCCATGATCTGAACGGCGAGATTCTGGTAAGAGATTTGGCCATGCGCTGCGTGAAAGCAGCATAACGACAGTAAACTGAAGCTGTGCTCTCTACGCACAGTAGCTGTAGAGTTCTCAGTGTTTTGTTTCTGTCCTCTGCAGTGTCCTGCAATCTGCCCCCCTGGCCCACCTGGTCCTCCGGGTATGCCAGGATTCAAGGTAGACAGAGTTTTGGTTATCTCTTTTTGTTTGTTTGTTTGTTTGTTTGTTTTAATTAGAGCTAAATTGTGCCAGCATTGCTTAAATGAGCTGTCATCCATCACAGCTACACAATGGAAACACAAACACTCATGAGTGTATGCACTTCTTATTTAGGGTCACACTGGGCACAAAGGAGACAAGGGCGAGCCTGGAAAAGATGGCGAGAAAGTGAGTTCATGCTGCACAAAGATTTTGGCTGTTTTTGTTTTTTATTTCATAATGTGGCCGAAAACAGAACCAAAGGCTGCTCGTCTTTCTGTGATTTGGTGTTTTGATGGTGTCCTGTTCTGCCTCCAGGGTGACTCTGGTCCACCGGGCCCACCGGGTCTTCCCGGCACTGTGGGTCTGCAGGTAAGATACAGAATTGTCACATTTGTTCATTTATTTTGTCCACATGAATTCTGATGATTTAATCCACCAAAGGAGGGAGTTTTTGGTGAACTTGTTGATATTCCTCGGAGGTTGTGGTTTGACGTTTAAATGCTGTGTTTCAGGGCCCGCGTGGTCTAAGAGGTTTACAAGGCCCAATGGGACCCGTAGGTGACAGAGTAAGCAATTTTTAATCACACGATGACTCTTACTGGCTTTCACGCAGCAGATCTGCTTGTGTCAGTATTTTCCTTTGACCTCATCCTTTGTTTGTCTCCAGGGCTTCCCTGGTTTCAGAGGCAAGCCCGGCATCGCTGGAATTATTGGAAAGACAGTGAGTCTCTCCATGTTTACCTCACACTTAACCCAAAAATCAAAAGCGTTCCAATCAGTGTTGGTTGATAGTTCACAGCTTGAATGAATGGCTGATCCCATCAATGAATAGCTGTGTGTGTTTCATCTGATGTTTACAGGGTGATGGTGGAGAAAGAGGACCACAGGGATTCAAAGGACCTAAAGGAGAAATAGTATGTAAAAAAAATTGTCATCTGTCATAGTTAGTGCATATATAAAATGTAAATATGACACCTTGATGTCTCTTAACAGGGAAAAATTGGTCCCAAAGGAGCTCTTGGTGGACCAGGGCCCAAAGGAGAGCCTGTAAGTGCAAATATTCAAAATTATAAATTTATATCACCTCTCAGAACGATCCGCGTCATATCTGATGACTGAGATCTGATGATGATATCTCCCAGGGTATTCCTGGGAGAGATGGCAAAGACGGAACCCCAGGGTTGGATGGTGAGAAGGTGAGACGCTTTTTTCCTTTTCTTTTTTTAAATTGTTTACTTAAATGAGGTGAGTAGAGCTATTTCACTGTGACGCGTGTCTGTTGATAGGGCGACCCCGGACGCCACGGGGTAGTTGGAGAGAAGGGACCAAATGGCCTTCCTGTAAGTGCTCTAAAAACAGATGCTGCCTTCATCATCGCCATAAGAGTCACCTTCACTTTTTATGGTTTTCTTATCTACATGTATGTCGTTGATTTTGGCTTCTAGGGTCTCCAAGGAAAGGCTGGTGCAAAGGGATCTAAAGGAGAAGTTGTGAGTTTGACAACAAAATATATACTAACTTAACTCATAAACTGTTATTAGAAATGTGGAGGACAACTATTATGTTCTCCTTCTTTCACACCAGGGTGATCCAGGAAAGCCTGGGGAGACGGGACCCTCTGGAGAGCCAGGTATTCCTGTATGTATCTGATGGTACTTTTAGTTTTTAAAAGTGTCACTTAACCCAACATATTAGCTCTCTAAACTTTTCTGACTTGCCTTCAATTTCTTTCCCTTCCCTCTCAGGGTGAGATTGGCATCCCAGGAGAGAGGGGGATGGCAGGTCCCCGAGGAGTGGCAGTAAGTTTAATAATCACGCTGTTTATTAAGTGAAATCATGCGCTACCTGTTGCTCCATGGCTGAAACACTAGCATATTATATATATATATAAAAAGCTTAATAAACAAAACAAACCTTTATATCAGCTTTGCCTCATTTACAAGGCAAATTATCAGACTTCCTGCTACAAATCTTTAATATCTTTTCATTATAACAAATTTACAGAATTTAGGCTCAGTTTCCCACATTTTAAAGGATGCTCCTTTAATAACCAGAGGGCATATTGTAATGCACAATGGCTGGAAAACAAATGGAATTTATAGAGTAAGTATTAAAAGGCTAAAACGAAGCAGTCCACAGCAAGCTACTAAATTGGAATAAAATAAACCGCTGGCATTCCACATGAATGATAATCTACAAAAGTACTAAGAGTGTTTTCCTCTGATTCGGTGGCTTACTAAGGTGGAGTTACGGAGCGATACCTACAGGGATGAGAGCAGGTATTCATGAGGAAGGAATTTATAAACAGAGAGATCTTTGTTTTTCACATCAGAGCCTGCGGCAAGGAAAGAAAGATAAAACAGCATCGGCATTAACACCCCCCACTATCACACACCGCGCTGCATAACAAATCCTTCCTCACATAATGACCTCCTGCATTTTAGCTTCTCTTTCCCAAATCAAAAGAAGGAAGCATCGTTAATTTCCAGTGTTTTATGCTGATTCATGGTCTCTAGCAGGAGTACATGACACTGTCTCTTTCTGACAGGGAGGTATTGGACCAGTGGGCAACTCTGGGCCTCAGGGAGTGAAAGGCTTCCAGGTAGTTTCATTTACATATTTAATCATCATCATTTATTTTTTCTTATTATTTAACTTGCTGACTGTGTGCCATGTGCTGCAGGGAATCCACGGAGACTTGGGCGATCCAGGTCTTCCAGGACCAACAGGAATCCGAGGAGAATTTGGCGACAGGGTGGGTTTTTTGTGACGCAGTAATCACTCAGAAAAGTGATATCTTAAAATGTCTAGTTTTGTCAGCCCAATAGTTTAAACTGAAAGTATCCAGTTCACTGTTGAATATGAAAGCAAGAAATGTAAAGTGATCGATTGACTTCATTGATTTGTTGATTACATTTTTTTTTTTTTTACTCCAATAAAAAAACATGGACAAATGTAGGCACATGTCCGCACAGACGCAACAGAGACATGTGACCGTCCAGCTGTGCTCACGTTAGCGCGCTGTATCCCAATCTGCGTCTCTTCTCAGTCTTAGCGGTATAAAGTCAAACTGGAGCCCAGCACAGACACAAAGTGGCCTCCTGTTCAGAACATGGGGACAGAACAAAGCCGGCCTTCATACCAGGCCTGGTTCCCCTCGACCAGCTCACCGTACTTCCTTTCATCCCCCCCCCCTCCCTCTTCAATAAACATCTCTGCGTGCCTCATATTTATTCTCTCATTCTCTGTTTTCAACCCTTCAGGGTCCAATTGGAGCTTCTGGACCTAAAGGAGACATGGTAGGTCAAAGGTCACCAACATTTCCACTAGTGTCCTGTGATAGTATTCACCCAGCTTTTTGAAAAGTGTACCAAAGAAATTATCATTTTATTTGCCCACCCCATACATAGATATTTCATAAACATTAAAGACTTTATGAGACGTGCAGTTCAGAACTTATGTTGTCACTTCAGGGTGTTGCAGGAAGTGATGGTTTACCAGGAGAGAACGGAGAGCCCGTAAGTGTTTTCTTCATTGTCTAACTTTGTGCGGTATTAGTAACAGACAGCGCTCTTACTTTGTTTACGGTATTAAGCTGTCCAGACAGAGGCTAAGACCGTTATACCTACTCAAGTACTTCACTTGCCTTTAAAGCACGTCATTGTTTTGTACACGCGTATTTGGTTCCCTGGACAAAATCTTTTGGTGAGGTGGCTTTTAGTTTTTGCTGCCTATGAATCAGGAAACACTAAAAATATTAATGTATTCACACAAATATAGAGAATTATTTATGTACAAGCAATTACTTAAATCTAATTATTCTAATTATATATTTCTCTGTATTATAATTTGATTTTTGGCTTGTATCTGTTGACTTTATCTTTTTTTTTTTTTTAAACTCAAGCCTACATGAAAAAAAAAATTTTTTTTTTTTTTTCACGTTTATCTAAAATACTGACCTTATTTTCAGGGTGCCTTTGGGCCAGTTGGACAAAAAGGGGAGGTGAGCTGCTTTTGCTGTTGTCATTGTGTTACATTTTGCAGTGTTTTGTGCTTTTACATGGGCCCACATCCTAGAAACCAGCTTTCTAAATGCATTAGATGTCCACCTATTAACACCAAACATAGATCAGATGTTGTGTGTGGGTGTAATTAGCAGCACAAGTTTGTTCCAAACTCCCTCCATCTCTGCTCCCTCGCTAAACATTAAAAACTGGCACCTAGCTCTGAGCTGCTGCCTACTTGTCAGAGTCACCGCACATGATTCAGCCTCACATTCCCCTTTTAATAGGATTAATTAGAGATAGGTATTGCCGCTTTAGCTTTATTGGCCTGTTTGCTGCTATGGCCACAAGGGAAAGGCGAGCAGCATTAAGCTGCAGCACAATTTATGTAATTAGAGACAGCACTGATGAGCCACACTCTCTTAGTCTCATTTACTGTTTGCTGTGCTAGTTGGAGTAATTATCAAGCAACAAGATGCCACCCTCGCATTGTTTCAACAGACCCAGTTTGCTCCTCATTTGGTGATTAGTCAGCGATCAAATGTTATGGATGTTTTCGGCTCCAGTTTGGAATAAATCAATTTGTTTTTGTAAACATAATGAGATATTTAACAGATAATTGGTGCTGATTATAGCCAGGGAAGCGAGGTGAACTGGGACCTAAAGGTGTGACGGGTCCACAAGGAGAGATTGGGGCAAGAGGGCCTCCAGGAAAAGAAGGGCCAATGGGCTTCCAAGGCGAACAGGGTGTGCCTGGAATTCCAGGAAAGAGAGGTGTACCTGTAAGTGTGTTTTGTTTTGTTTTGTAACCTCACAAAACTCTCTGATTGGTTGAAACATACAGATGTTAATGTTGCCATATAAACTGCCTTAAATTACACAAATTTTGTCTGGTGTTTCAGGGTAAACTGGCAAGTGAGCAACACGTCAGAGAGCTATGTGGTCCAATGATTGATGGTGAGAGATCTTGATTTAATCTTCGTGTGACTCATTCTGTTGCTAAATATAAGAAAAGGTGGAACTTGACCTTCTGCTGTTTGTCCAACATACAGACCAGATTGCACAACTGGCTGCTAATCTGCGAAGGCCTCTGGCACCTGGGATGGTGGGCCGCCCCGGCCTTCCCGGGCCTCCAGGACAGCAAGGAGTTGCTGGCTCTATTGGGCATCCAGGTGCTCGTGGTCCACCAGGGTACAGAGGCCTGCCGGGAGAACTTGGAGATCCAGGTCCCAGAGGTATGAAAAAATGAAAGCTGTGTCACAGGATCACAAAAATAATTTCCCTGCCTATTCAGTCTTACAAACACGTTAACATCAGTGGTGGAAGAAGTACTGCGATCCTTCAGGTCAGGTTAAGAGAAATCCATATTTGGTGGAAAAGCTAATTAGTTGTGACAAGAAGCCCCACTGTAAGTTAACTGTAACTGAACTATATTGTCAGATAAAAGTAGTGGAGAGTGTGAACTGGTTTAAGATGGAAACACCAAAGTAG
>VUQK01038356.1:0-26713 GCA_015106715.1 Bujurquina vittata | reverse complement strand
GGAGGAGTCTGTTATTAAGCCTATAACGATGTGGGAGCAAGTGTACATTATCTAGACAAAGATGGAACTATGAATACTGGCATCAAACATGCTGATGAAATCCAGGGCTTTTCCAATGAGCTTTGTCTTTCCAAAACAGGAGAAAATCCCTCGGATTCCTTTATTAACCCAAAAAAAAAAAAAAAGATAGTGCCATTACACTGTTACGTGTACTTTTGCAATACTTAGTTAACGACAGTTACAGGTCAGGTTCCATGCAGTGGACATGTTACATCCCCAGCTGGCCAGCACTCTATCAACAGATCCAAAATCTAGACATTTTTATCTTTTCAGAGACATCCTAGCAATCATCACCCTGCTCCCCAACACAAAGCACAGACCTACGGTGAGCTGAAAGGGCTATTATGGGATATCCGAGCGGTCTTCTTCCTGTGTCCTCTGAATCTGCCAGACAAGGCGAGAGACAGTGGGTCACCGTGCTCACAGTGCAGCTGCTCACTCACCATGAACGCTGCAGTTCTGTATAGACAGCCAGTCCTCCGGTGGGGGTTTGTCTCCAAAACCCTAGCCTAGCATCATTGCTACTCCACAGTGCTCACTCCTGGCAACAGGAAACCCAGGAGGTGAAAGAGAAGGGTAGAGGGATAGTCAAGCTGCTGACAGAGGGACACACCCGACATTGCAAAAGGATGCAGCAGCAGCATGATACCCTGTTTCCCTCCTCTCTCTTTCTCTGAGCAGTGACGCTACACTGATCCACTCTGCATAAAGTCTGTCAGTGCCGCTGCTGTGTGTGTGTGTCAGCAAATCAGCACCGCTGTGTCGCTGCACTGAAAGAAGCTCTGCGTTCTGCTGTGCCCTTGCAGCCACTCTAATCAACCCCAGAGTAATAGATTGGTTTATAGCTACTCTGCTCACCACTCTCTTAATCCAATCAGGACAGAATGAGTAGCTGCAGCTCTACATTTACATAAATGTACATTTTTAAATGATAGCCACACAACACAAGAACAGATCTGAATGAGAAGTAGGGCTTTTATTTCTTTGCTAAGCATTCAGCTGCCTTTCCAACATACAAGTGTCCAGAAAGTTTTCCTTATTAACATTTCTACTGTGAGTGAACAGATGGAGGGTTAAAAGAATTTGGGGGTCAACAAATATTGAGCTACATTAAGAGGCAATCTCAGAAACGATCTACTATTGTTCTATGACTAATTAATTTCTATGTTGTTCTGTATTTAACAAAAGCATGGAGCAGAAACATACCAGTTGCTCTAGAGATCTAACATAGCATGGGGGGCACTACCAGCAAAAAATCAGCGGTTTGGAGGCATTTTAGGCTGTAATGCTAACAGTTTTCCTTGGCAGTAAAGTCAAAAATTACTCCAAACATACAAACTGCGGTAAAATGATTTCACGCTACTAAAAAGGTTTTTGACAACAATGCTTTACCTTTCTCTGAACATTTGTTGGGAAGCTTTTATTGCACTTAAAGTATGTAACATAAAGGATTCACATAGAGACTGGGGAGAAGGGAGACATAGCATGACCATGAATAACTGCACCATACGGTACAGTTAAAACAATTACGCTGACACTTGTTTAAGTAAGTTAGGTGCAAAATTTTTTTCCTTCATTTAATTTATCTAGGTCTCTTGTTATGCATTATTTTACTAGTAAATGCAAAGTTGACCCAGACTGAAGCCTTAAAACACAGTAGAGCATAGTGATACAGTCACACCAATGGAGAATTAGTGTAAATGATATATAACATGATTCATAGATTTGCTCTCAGAGGGGAAAGGTTTTCAGTGGAAACAGCACACAGTGTGTATCATAAGAGCTCAACAATAATGTAGTCAAATAAAGCATTCCACACACAGAGTTCAGTAACCCCTCCTTGAAACAGCAGCAGTGGCAGCTTAACAAAAGCTTGAAATCGTAGCCTTGTTAACTGATTCCTCAGGCTCAATATAGGGTTACAGCCACAGATAGACTTAGCATATTGAGAGTGTGCAAGCGTGTGTGCACAAGTGCACGTGTGCACATGCGAGGGCGGGCAACATGTCATCATGCAACTTAAAACCAAGACAAATACAGAGTCAACATTGCATTTACCATTTGACGGGTCCTTTAACTGGCCTTCAAATGCACAAAGATCACTGAAATGAGTGCTTCTTCCTTATAGTCTGACACAGGGTAAATGGAAGCACAGTAATAGGTTTCTCATGGCTTTAAATACATGTTGGCATCTTGCGCGTTGGTTTATTTTATGAGCAGAGAGCTATCCTGTGCTTTTATTGGGCCTCAGGCACTTTCCTGTCTGCCTGAATGGAAGTGGGAAATTGTAAGGGTTCAGGCACCAGCTGGCTATCTGACAGTGTTCTCAAAGACCTTGACATTTTGAATACTGCATAACATACATGTGTTATGTTTGCCGCACACTAAACTCAGTCACAGAGAAAAACAAGCAAACGTGCATATATTAACACAGGTGTGGAATAGCTAACACCTTTTAGCAGGTGCTATTTGTATACATGCACCTGTTTGTTTTGGCCACTGTACACAGTAAGCCAAAGAACGATTACATCTTCCATTGAACGCAGCCATAAAAAGAACTGGGGGAAAAAAAAGGTTCATATTTTTGCAATTTCAAATGTGTAAATTTCTACATCTACAGAAGCAATTCAAATAGTTACACACTAGTTTTCAGTTAAATAAGTTAAGCTGAAAATACAAAAACTGCACTTATGTCAAAAGCATAGACTGTATATAAAAATGGCAAACGCCACTTTGTCTGAAAAATAAAAGTCAGACATGTACTTTATTCTTAACTTGCCTATATGACACCAGTTTGACATGGGAAGAGACACCTGCCAATATCAAATTCATTTTCATTGAAAAGATGGAGTTCAGAAGAAAGAGGCATTCACACAGGAACCAATTACCAGCAACCACAAAGTCAGTGGCATCGAACAACTTTAAGCCAAGCTGGACAAAATAACTGCTGGTAACATGAAGTAGGCAGATCCTGAGTTTTCCCATTTTCGAAAGAAATTCTCCTGAATGACTTTTAATCCAACACTATTATTTATGTAAGACCAGTCTGAGGAAGGGCAGCTGTACCCAAGATGTTACATACATCATGGTATTGTATTAAAAGTAATTCAAGAGCTTTTGCTGGTGTCACAGCTATCCCTCTTCCAAAAGTCCATTGCATTGTAATAAACATGCTACTGCTATAGAGACCATGCAGAAAAAATTCCCTTCTCACATATAACCGAAACCATGACCATACTCCCTGCTTTGATTAAATGAATGAATGGCTCAAGTCAAACATTTGCTGGGCCATTTACTTTTTCTAGGAGCTGCTGAACCCAAACAAGTAGTGGTTGGTTGCATTTGGTATTTTAAATATAGTAGCTGAACCTGAATGTCAGTGGGGAGTGTTTTCAGCTCAGTGCACATTGCTCATATATTCAAGAATACAACAGATTGTATCCATGATCTTAATATTTTAAACTCCCCATCGTGAGTCATATAACAACTAATGACAAAGGCTCTGTCATAAGTCTTAAAAAGTAGTGATGTTACTATACTTGACCTTTGACCCATAGCACAACATTAAAGCTCTGCTGAAAACTGAATCAAAGCTAGCTGCTTATCAGATTGACCTTTGAACAACAGCTGTACATGCTGCAGAAGCACAGATTCAATTCTGCACTTCCAGGATTGACTGTAGATCATGGAGCCAATCCTGATTTGTATTAGCGTCAATCAACTTATCACTATAATGCCAACAGTTTAATTATGTGCCAGACAGCTGGGTGTCTCAGTTTGACTGAGCCTGTGATCACAGTCCAATTCACAGTTCACATGTGGAAGGCTGGTTTTCAACAATAGCACCCAACAGTATCCCTGGAAAAATCAGTTGGTTGTCTGGGAATGACCACCACTTCAATAAAAATTCTACTTTTTATGAAATGTTTCCTGTTGGAGTCTTCATAATCTTATTGGTTTGCACTGGTCTGTATTTTTTCTGTATTGTCACCACTAAGCAGCAGACCAGCTGTTTAGTGGTGACAATACAGAAAAAAATATAGTGGTGACAAGTCCTCTGTTCTAATAAAGTCAGCAAGGCCATGTTTAAACAAAGCACACACAGAGCTGAACAAATGGGCAACAAAACAAATAAACCTAACCTTGGCTCACAGAACAGGACATTAAAACTTTGTTCAAAGGAGTTTCTTTTCTGATTAGTTAAAACAAGTCCAGTTAACACCAGAGCAGGTTTAGTGTATATGAACAGTAACATGTTGCCATGAGTAAAAAGCAGCAAGAATGAAAATCATCACGTCCCAAGTCTAAGGCAATGGTTTTCACTTGAAAAAAGGTTGATAGCCCATAGCAGGGAAGGGAGGAGATGCTGCCCTATATGGAGGATTTCAAATATCTTGGGGTCTCATTCAAAAGTGGAGGAAGAGTGATGCAGTAAATTGACATATTGGAGCAACATCTGCAGTTGTGCAGACACTGTACTGGTGTGTTGTGGCAATGAGAACAGAGCATAAAAGCAAAGCTATAAACTCACCGATCAGCCTATGATCCTCTCCTCACCTATGAATACAAGCAGTGATAATGATAGCAGATTGCTGAGATTGAGCTCCACCACTAGCCTGAAATTGAGGCAGCTCAAGAATCTTTTCTAGAATGTCTTCTGGATGCCTCCCTGATGAGGCGTTTCAGGTATATCTTACCGGGAGAAAACACTCAAGAGATGAAACTGGAGAACTGGAGGTATGGTGGGAAAAGGGATACCTGTATATCGCTACTTGGTCTGCTACCCTTGTGACCCACACCCAGATAAGTAATTAAAAAATGGCCGGACAGATTGCTGAAAATCTGATCTAATTGTTATTCACATACACAACTAACAGGTTCATTAACAGTTGCTCAAATCTACAAAACATTCTCAAGAAAACTGAATAGACTAAAAGGGTCACAACAGAATGATTAGCTATACATCAACTTAGCTCTAGACCTCTGAACTACAGCCCATATCACCACCCTTACTGGGAATTCAATAATTGTGTTCACACAAGCAGATGTGCTCAGATGTGTCGATACAAGTCACAACCAAAATAAGTTCTGTTTTTTTTTTCATTCATCAGACTTGAATATATATTCTACCTTTTGTATTTTCTTAGGATCTTTGATGGGGCTTTCCCGAGGTGGGACTTTCCCAAACAGCTTCCACCCAGGATCCTTTTGCTCCGCTGGCTGAGTGTCCTTCACTCTCCTGGCAAACAGGCTCCTGAGAGAGGAGAATGACATAGAAACTGAATTAGAATGGAGAATTATGTCATCAAAACAGCAAACACATACATACATCAATCAATCAATCAATCAATCAATCACCACTGAAGCAGTCAATGAAGTCTGGGTGTCTCTACTACTGAAGAGGACAGATTGCATTATTGAGTTTAAGAACGAAGGAGTAAAGGTCACCCAGCGAGCAATTTAACCTCATATACCATATTAGCCAAAGTATTGGCCACACAGCTTAATGTTTGAATTCAGGTGTCTTTAGTCCAACTGCCACAGGCGTGTACAATCAAGCACCTAGGCATGCAGCTTTATAAACATTTGCGAAAGAATTAGTCATTCCTAAGGCCTCACTGAATGTGAGTATGGTACTATATTAAGGTGTCACTTTAGCAAGAAGTCAGCTTGTAACATTTTTTGTGGTATTATTGCTTAATAATGACTTGTAAAAACAAGTCATTATTGCCGCTTTCATTGAAGGACGCAACCTTCAATGAATTTTGTGTATTCCCACTTCACATTAACGGTATCCAGACTCATCTGCATTACAATGAAAGCGCAGTGTTTAGCTTTCATCCACCCAGAGTTTAATTATTACATGCAAAACCGCTGAAAAGGCTTTTGTATGAAATGTTCACCAAGTCATTTAGCCAGCTATTCCTTTTTATTTTTATTCATTTATCAATGAGGTGACGTCACTGAGCTGTTAGCGGGGGCTTTAATTAAAAGCCTGAACAGAGCATAGCTGTGAAAAGACATTTAAATTGGTCTAATAAAAAGCCTCTTCTGACCAAGCAGAGTAAGATCAGCCACAACAGAGGGATGCAGCATCAAAGCGCCCATATCCTACTGTTTGTCTATTGTTGAATTTCATCAAGGGATAATCATCTTAGTAAATGCCTTATGTAATCGGTTTCACTCATCAGCTAAAAAAGTAGTATTTCCTATATTACCAAGCTTTGGCTGTTGTTGTCCTGAAGCTGGAAAGGGTCAAATAGGTCAAAATACACAAACTGTCTCAGATGGACCAGTGTGACCCCTGACCTCCTAAGTGCTGCACAGCCTGACCCATGATCTGTGGCTTTGCCTCCACAGTGTCGATGGCAGGAAACATACTGTCAAACAGGCCAGACTCTGTTCAATGATTGTTGACGTGTCTACTGCAAGCTTCTGTGTTTGCTTTGGAAATGGCTTCATTCAAGACATGTGGCCTTCTGCTGTGCTCACTTGTAACTCACATTTCCTGTCATCTTCTCTCCAGAATGACAGTTGCAGAAGCATTTACAGCATTACATTGTTGCTGGTGTGATTGTGAGTTTGATTAGCAAACTCACAATCACACTAATGACAAATAAACATAAGTTTTGAGATAACAAATGATTAATAAAACACCATCATGTCTTTTTTGGAAACAGTAAAGCAACTGTTTTCTGAGGTTTAACCAGTAAACTATCACTAAACTATCAGTATACACACAACTAATAATAGTTATTATAAAATGTTACCAATAGTTTAAGTGAAAGCAAGAAGAAGCTGCATCAAATTACAAAGAAGCAAAGCTTTCCTGCTAGTAATCACTGTATTGTGCAAACTACACTGCACTGGACTACATCTCATACAGATGGGGCAATTTCAAAGCGAGGAGACCGCAAGGTGGTGACAGGGGATAATGTAGCTGGACAGCGTCGGACAGTGCTTAAATTATGGCTCTGGGCATCAAAAAGAGGAAGTGTGGGGAGTCCGAGACAAGAATTAAGTGGTGGAAGTAGAAGAAAGAAGAACGTTGCAGAGTTCAGAAGGGACTTGAGACAGGCTCTGGGTTGTAGGCAAGAGTTAACAGATCACTGGGAAGGTACTGCTGTATTGCTGAGGTAAGGTGTTTGAAAGTATTTAAAGAAAGAGGTCAGCAAAGAATGGATAGTCGGGGAAATGATGAAAGTAGACAGGAGTACTGGGAGGTTAGGTGTGTGGCAAAGGAAAAGGCTTATAGTGAGTTGTATTTGAGTCTGGATATTAAGGAAGGAGAAAAGGACTTGTATTGATTGGCTAGGCAGAGAGATCAATAAGAAGATGGTAGTGAGACATGCTATGATGTATAGTTTGGAGACGGTGGCACTGACAAGTAGACAGGAGGCCAAGATGGAGTCGGCAGAGTTGACAAAATAGACAGGAGAATTGAGTACAACAGTTTTTAGACAAAGCTAGAGAGTTTCACATTTAAAAGACCTTTAAAAACTTAAAATCTTCAGAATTAATGGGTTAGCATCTTTGCTTATGCATAAACTGCGATTATCCAGTATCCCAACATATTCTAGACAAGTGGTCCGCAATGTCGAGAGTGCTACGGCACCGTTAAAAACCAGAAAATCCCATCCCACACCAAAGAGAAGAATTATAACACCATCATGCTGCAACCCTGGAAAACACAACAAACATTCAAGCTTTACAGCCAAAAAAAATGCAAATAATACATATAAATATTCCATTTATTTCTTCCAACACTGAGCATAGTAGTCACATATAAAGAGGAATGGATTTAGGAAAGAAAACTTCTTTATGGTTTGCTTGATCAGTTTCTTATGAAACTTACCAGAGAGATACATTAACCACTCTTTACTTTGGTAATGATTTAACACTGTAACATTTCAGTTTCCAGTGACAACCCAAAAACAACAACCTGATCTTAATGAGTAACTATTGGCAAGTCATAATTAACATGCACCAAATCCATGCATGTTCATAGACTGAAGGCAGGTGAGCCACCATAACATTTACTCGCCAACGCCTCACTCCTGCCTCCTTGTAGCAGCATGTTTCACATCGGCCCTGCATATTTTCCACTCAGCTTACTGATAACTGCAGTACCAAAGATAATGAAAGTGGTGGAATGCAACTCCCAAGGATATAAGCTGCAAGACAAGCAAGCTATTAAAAGCCAGCATATTTTATATTTAACAAATTGTAATCACACACTGATACAGTTTGTCAGTGACATTTAAGCTTAAATCCTCTGCTATTTTCACAACAGAACAGAAAAACCACTGAAGAAACGTAAATAAAATTTTAAGGGTGGCTGTAGCTCAGCAGGCAGAGCAGGTCATTGACTAATCGTAAGTTGGTGGTTCAATGTCTGGCTGCTCCAGTCTGCATGCAAGATACTGAACCCAGAGTTGCTCCTGACACGTTCATCGGAGTGTGAATGTGTGCGAATATTAGAAAGAGAGGACTCGGGGGGGGGGGTGCTTTTGTGAATGAGACATGTTGTAGCACCGAGTGTTCAGCTAGATAGAAAAGGGCTACATAAGACCCAGTTAATTTACCATACAATTTTAATTTCCTTTAGAAAGGTGACTGAGAAGTGCTAGAAGTCACACGGCATCAGTAACTTGCTGAGCAAAATTTCACACTCAAATGTAGAGGAAACTGTCATTTGAACACTGGTATATCTACTGCAATCAAAGCCATCCAACTTCACCAGCAAAAAACAGAGAGGAAGGAAACATTAGCCTTCAGATTCCAAGAAAGTAAAAGACGAGGGACGATATCTGATGAAAACAAGATGTGACAAATAAACTTAGGAAAGTCAAGGATTATTTACTTTTTTCTGGAGCTCTGAAAGGAAAATAACTAATAATAATAAATTGCTCCATAAAAAAAACAGATACAGTACACTAAAGGGGCCCCAAAATTTACCCCTTATTTCCTGTCATATATTTACTGTTAGAATTATGAGTTAATTGCATATAGGCCCACCCACCTCCTTTATAAATCTTCTTTTAACACAGAAAACCTGAGAAAGTTGATTCTGGAAATGGCACAAGGGGCATACGGTAGTAGACTACTTAACTAGCAAGACTTTCAATAGCAACATCAATATTAAGATCTATGGAAAAAATATCAATAAACAATGTTGGCCATGATGGCACTGACATACATTTGATATTGTAAAGAAAAAAGAAGAGCCGGTCGCTCAAGTTGCTACAAATGTCCACTTGGAGATATGTTGTAGGAACCTTGCAGTGGATAAAATCTTGATCAGAAAGATAAATGTAATTTGGAGACTTTAATGGTGCAGTGCAAGGGAGAAAAAAAAAGTGATATGGTCAAAAGTGAGTCATCTTTACAGTCTTGAAAAGGGGGCAAGTCTGTGTGTAGTGTATACCCAAGAGAATGGTTGAGCTTACCCATGTGACAGGGCTCTCCAGCACCATCATCAAAACACCAAATGAGAGGAAATATCCTGAAAAGGAATGGTGTTCCATCTTTTCAGAGTTCCAAAGACTTGGAGAATCAATACCAAGATGTGGCATGTGGCTTCAGTATTTTACCAAGGCCCTGTACAGTGGCGTGGGGAAAAAAAAAGGTTTCAAAAAAATTCTGTGGAGTCCTGTAAAGGATTTAAGATGGGTGAGCAAGCACGGTGCTTGGATTATTGATCACCAGGAAGTGTGACCACATCTATAAAAACAGAAGTTTTGGTTATTTTCTGGTTTGGAGCACTCAGGTGTGTTTTAACAATGCCCCGATCTTCCCAAGAGTGTAGGTCCCAACAAATTCACCCCAAGATCAGACCGCCCAATGTTCAGAAAAACTGTTAAATGCAAAAAACTCAAGAGTAACATCTCAGACTCAGACAAATAGAGTGTTAAACGTTAAAGTTCATGACAGTACAATTGGAAAAATACTGAAAAATATATCTCGTTTAGAAGGTTTCTTCTCTCTGAAAAAAGATGACACAGGTTTGCAAAGTTGTATCTGGGGAGACAAAAAATCTGGAACAATGTCCTTTCGGACAGATGAGACCAAAACATAGATGCTTGACCCTAATGCACAGCGCCACATCTGACAAAACCCAAACAGCATATAAGCCCAAACCCCTCATACCAGCTATCAAGTACTGTGGTGGAGGGGTGACGGTTTGCTTGTTTTGCAGCCACAAGATCTGGGAATTTTGCAGTCGAGTTGATTGAGCTCCTCTGTATAACTAATTTATTTGAAAGTATTCTAAAGTCAAATCTGAGGCCATCTGTCCAACAGCTTGGCTGCTCCAAAAGCTTGACAGAAATTGGGTCATGCAACAGGACAATGATGCCAAGCACACCAGCACAGACTGGGCAAAGGACAAGCTTAGTGCACTGATGAAGACGCAGAGGGAATATCATGAGTGTAGTACGCTGTGCTTTATGGAAATGACTAAACTCAAATTTCCAGACCACAGTGCAATAGTACCTAGTTTCAGAACCTTTAGAGCAGAGATGACAAGAAGAAAGGTGGAGGAAAAGCAGTGTTTGAAAAGTGCTGCAATCCTGGCCAAGCTAAGTGTCTTATTGCATCTGCATCTGTTACTGTTGCCATTTACATTTAACCCTCAGCTGATACAGAGGTACCATTTGGCATCACTCATTCTACTGTAGAACCCAGACAATCCAGCATTTTAGTGCTTTTATGGTTATTATAATAATAATAATAATAATAATAATAATAATAATAATAATAATAATAATAATAATAATAATATTGTGTTATTTATGGTCATTATTTAATCATGTGTAACTAGGCGGAATATTACCAACTTATCACCAGAATGTCAACCGTGCCACGAGCAAAAAACAGCAGTAGACCTGCTGTATGAAAATGTTGTCACTGTGACAATAATAAATTAACAGTGTATTATAACATTAATGTTACCGTTTTATTATTAGCCAGAGCTACTACCTTAAATGATAACTTAACAGAGGAACTAAAGGCACTTTCGGCTGCTCCCTTTCCACCCAGGGTTGCCATGTTTGACTGATTGGACAAAAGTTTTATGCCAGATGCACTTCCTGATGGTTAAAAAAAATGATATATTTTTTTTAAATCATGTAAGAACTAAAGTTTAACACAGCAGCAATACTGTTAAAATACCCAATGTGCCAGAAAAAGTAAACAGTCAGCAGGGAGTGGTGAACTTGAGTAACCCCAGGTATAACTATAAAACAATGCAAAACAGATCAAAGTGCAGAGACCAACAGAAGCAAACTTTGACTTCAAGTCCTGAATTACTCAACACCCCGTGTGGATGCATGTGCTTTTTTTAGGCTTCATGTATGCCACAAAGCAGGAACATGATTTGCATACAGTCAGGGCAAAATATGCAATGTGACATGTGCATGGCTGCAGCCATGGTCAAGTGCTCAAATGGAACAGCTAGAAAGTCCAAAAGAACTGCTAAAGGTGCTTATTTGTAGGGTCCGTGTGAGCTGAGGCATTGCACGATGAAGGATTTTAGGGATTTTTAGGATTTTCCAAAACTAGTTTTCAATCCTGACATCTAAAATTAAGGTGATAAGGGATCCCAGCAGTTTATAGGCCCGAATTCACAACAAGGAGACGTGGAAGAGAAATATCAAAACAAGCCAGCACAAGCAGAAAGACTGAGTTGAGTCCCCACCCGAATCATAAAAGACAAAAATGAGCAGGACAAAGAAGTGCTCCAGGCTGCCAAGCAGAACAGACTAAATCCAAGGAACAGAGCTTTTTAAAGTCAGGAACAAATAAGCTGTGTGGCACAGCAGCCACTTTATTCAGCTTTTCCTAAAAATCACTACTGGTCACTTACATACAAAATTCATTTTTGAAACCACAGGCAGGTATGTCAACCATTAAACAAACTAATGCCACCGAATACTGTCCATTATCCTACCTGTCGATGTACAGTAAAAGTGATGGAGTTGCCATCCTGCTCTGTCAACAAGTCAACAGAGAAACAAGAGATTGGAGTCTGAGCTTCAGAAGAAGAACACAGGAAAAGAAAAACAGCAAAAAACTTGGATTGAACTCAAAGCTCAGCAAGTCCCTCTGCGTTCGTGGTTTTTGTTACACAGCGTAAGAAAAGTCCTCCACAGCTACTGTGTTCAGGCAGAGTGGGAAGGAATGGGCTGCTCCTGTGTGTCCCCACCTCCTTAGTAAGGAGTAGCCTTCTAAACAAATGGGAAGGAAGGAACAGGAGCAATCAGTGTGAGAAGCAGGCGTTTGAGGGGCACTCGGTGAATGAGTAACTTCTCCTTGTGGCAAATGAGTAAAAACAGGGACAATGAGTTCGAGGGAGGGAGTGCCATTTAACACACTCGTTAAGTCAAACATAAATTGAGCAAATTTCAGGTCCAATTGTAGTTTCAGTTCACAAAAGAAAACAAGCATCCCTGAAGGGTAAAACAGTCTGTCAGCTCCAATTATGATTGGGTTATCTGTTCTCCTGGCATTCAGAGGAATTAAGCTAGGATATTTCCATCTCAAATTATCAACTCTTTAGAACATTTTAGAACAATTTAGCTTCATATATCAAATAATTTTCTAGACATTTACTTTTCTATTTTTCAAAAAAAAAAAGTTAAAAAAAAGGCCTGTCCACTGTCACTTTCATAACTTTTTCTTTGGTCACTGAAATCTGAAAGCATGTTTGAACATGAATATCTAAAAAAAACTATAAAGATGAAAGTTTGAAATTTTCCCTGGTCTTTCTTAACATTACAACTGAATCTACAAGTGACAATTTCTGAATGGTATTTAGTTGTATTTCACAAAAGTGGAAAAAAAAGAATACTTTAAAATAATGTCACATTAATAAAGTACTCTACATGTTTTATTTTGCATTACTGAAATACAACTACAGTGGGGAAAATAAGTATTTGACACATTGCCGATTTTGCAAGTTTTCCCACCTAGAAAGAATGGAGAGGTCTGTAATTTTTATTGTAGGTGCACTTCAACTGGTTGACTCTCAGCTGTGGCACTTCCCACCATCATATCATCTGTGAGAATCTAGTCAGGAACAAGGTGATATTGTGATATCATTGCTATTGCAACACCATGCCTTTATTTTCCATAGTGCATGTAATAACATAAGCCCAGGCATGTCTGAGTGCTGCATGTCAGTCTAATGACAATTGAAAGGAAGATACTTTAACAACCTCCAACAAAGCATGGTACTTTGCAAAATAACTGATTCCACTAAAAGGTGGAAGCAAAAAACGTGTTTCACCACTTGAAGTACAAACACCATCAAGTATAACCAGGCTACAAAGGATAGTGTTGTGCTGCTCCTAAAGACTTACAAGGTTACTTTACTTATTGTGTTAAGTGGTTATTTTATGCACGTTATCAGTGTCCAATGAAAAAAAACGCCAAGGCTACTTTTGTGCTTGCAGTTGACGTAACACTGAGTCACTACTATTGCACTCTAATGCTTCTGCTGGCACCTTTTTTCAGTAGATCCACACTTTAAATTAGGTAGTGTGTCATCACTGACAGTGGCTCATTGTTTAAACTCTGCAACGCTCAGGTGTCACTGTGTGATCAGAGCATTTCAAATTAGCAGCATTAAAGCTCTCCATAGTTTTCATTATTTGGAAAAATGACCCTTTAACACCATCATCGCTGACTATTTTTCCATGCCGTCATCAAGACAGTGAACTCAGGTGGAGTAAAAAACATTTTTTCTAGAGTCCGAAGCAGCAGTGCTTGTTCCTGTAACTGGGAAACAGCTGGAGGAATGCTTCGTAAACCACCTGATCAGCAAGTGTTATCGTGAGGAAAAGAGAATTTTGCTGCTGCTCCATCCACCACTGTTTGCTTCACACAGCAAAAATCTGCAGTTAAGCTACAGAAGTTAACATATACAGATGAACTGTTATTAAAGACAAAAGTATTTCTCATCCGATTACTCGATTAATTGATGGAATAATCGATAGAGAACTTGATTACTAAAATAATCAATAGTTACAGCAATGGTAAACGCATTTCATTTACTTAGACTTAATAAAACACTCAAAACATTATTCTTTTTCCCCCCTATATTGACAGAAATATTATTGCAATTTTCTTGAAATATCATGACATAATTTGAGGCTATAATTGCCCACCCCCATTTTCCAAAATCTTTAACTGTGAACTAAGTAATTTCTGAATGTGAACATACGCACAGCTAATGCTGGAAAGCCAGTTAAGACAAGACAGGCTAACCTGCCTCCGTCAAGTTGTACTCACATCACTATTAACTTTACTGTTATTGTTAATGAAAATATTAACATTTGCGATGTTAAGCAGGCATACCATTTTTGCATTAAGATTTCCTTACACGGGAACTAAGGGGTTGAGCCCAGCTCCTGAAAAATCACCCCCACACCATGCTCCCCCATCCACCAGACTTTACACAATGCAGTCAGACAATACGGTTCTCCCGGCAACCGCCAAACCCATCAGACTGCCAGTCACAGAGGCATGATTCGTCACTCCAGAGAGCATGCATCCACTGCTCTAGAGTCCAGTGGCGGCATGCCTTACACCATTGGATCCAACGCTTTGCATTGCGCTTGGTGATACAAGGCGTCAAGGCGGCTACTCTTAATAACTTTACACAGAGTTATTAAAAGCATCTCAACTGGGGTTGGGTACTTAACTCTGTACTTTTTAGCGTTTCAATTAAATTACATCAGTAATACCAAGTACTAAGAATATACTTTCGGCTGCTTTGGCAGTTATGCGCTGGATGTCCTTCCTGATGTAACCTCAAAGGGGATGTCAATGCTGCCAAGTACTGATTCACATTTACACTAAATTAATCAGTCTCAAATTTCATTAGAACAGTACATCTTAGAGGAAGAAAGAGAATGCACCATGCAACATCACTTCTGTGATTGAATAACATACACAGCAATGGTGGTGGCAACAAGCTGAGAACAGATGTGATTACACTTTTAAAAACTTGATGCAGACAATGCTCTTTCCAACGCAAAAAGAAAACTAAATTTCCAATGCACATCTGAGGAAACACCTGGTCAAATACAAAAAGTGAAAAGTGTACCCAAGTAGGTGTGTGACAGCTTGAAAGCCAAATTCCCCAAACTATCAGCAGATAACTTTAGCACATCTACTGCTAACTTGTGAAAAGTTGAACCCATGGATGATGAAAAACCTTTTAGTGAGACATCAGCATGTTTACACCGACTGCAGTGAAACTTCTTAATCATGACGCCATTGATGGTAAACATGAGGTAGTATGTCCAAAACCTTCGCATGTAACCCAAACCAATATTAGTCTAACATTACTATTTAATATTGCGGTATGCAATCATTGTGACAGTGACAACATCACAGACATGGTCGATTAGCAACCAAAGCAGCTGGCAGCTGATATGGTGTGCATATTGTTGTGAATACATAACAAAATATTTCCATTGAGAAGTACAGACTTATTTTGTAAGACAACATTTCGAATTAGTTATTTCAAAACAAATAAAATACAGAAATAATGTTCTGTTGGGTACTGGTACTGAATTCTATGCACCGGTACGAGTACGAGCATGAAAGCTACCCTACACTAATCTCTACTAGATAATACAATTTCAATTGCACTGCATGTCATTTAATATTAAACTGGTATTTTATAATTTATAACCCAGATTCTTTTGATTCAAAGTTTTAAGGCAGTCAGATGTGTCACAACAACACAATAGGTGTCGTGTCACAGCCATGAACAGAATGTCCTACTGTACCTGCAGCCTGAAGCAAAACTAAAAAAAACATTAGACAAGGTGCTGTGAAATCCCTTTCTTGTTAAGTCTTGGGACCCCAACAGAAAGAGGAATGTGGCAAAGCAGTGAGAGCAAATCAAAAGCCTGCCTGATTATGTCTTTAAAGGCCACATGTGATCAAGGTCAATGAGTATAAAACCAACTGGAAACATACTTCAAGCAATTCCTGTTCAACTTTGCTGAATATAAATTCATCAGTCAGATGAGTAAAATAATTGAAGTCTTTCTGGGTAAAAGAAGGCACTTGTTCACATGCTTAGTTTAGTATTTGTGCTCCGTTTTTAGTATTTTTACTCTCCTTATTAACAGAGAACTGGGCTCCCTTCTTTTGCCTTTTCCTTGCACTTAACTTCCCCTAAGGTGCTCTATCTGTAATTACATGCATATATTTAAGAGGAAGGAACACCACACCTTCAGCTGCACACATACAGAAATAGGAAGTAAGCCATTAGATGCAACGTCATGACAGTATCGTCTTCACAAACAGAGAAGCAGTGCAGACTCTCTTAGGGCAAATCATGCTGTTGAAGGCTTTCCCTGCCAGGAAATCCCTCAGGATCTGTGGTACTGGGTAGGGAAGCGCATATCTGATATTCGGATACCGGAGAGCCTGTGCTGAAGGGGTTTCAAACAACACAAACGTGCTCCCGTGCAGTCCTCCAGAATTCCAACTGCACATTGCTCAATGTGGATCACACTGTGACTTATTTGAATAGTGAAGCGCAAAAATAAATATCCACCATTTTTTTTAAAATGCAGTATGAGGAGTACGCACAGTGGCTGTTAACAGGACAAGCAAGAGTAGTCCACAGACCAGTTAAACCACATCTTTTTACACTGCTCCCCTCTGAAAAGAGATGCTCTCTGCTGATAGACAGGCAATGCGTAGCTGCCAATGGATTGCCAACACGCTACCACTCCTCAACCAACGTTTCTCCACATTACTATGACAGTATGGAGGAAGCTATTAGCATCAGTCAACAGTCTAAAGGCATTTCACATGTGCTACAGCAACAAATTCTGTTTGTTTGCAGTAATAATTTACTTAGGAAAAATCACAAGCCACACACGCCCCTCACTATCAGTGGCAGTGCGGTGGAATCAGTAAAAAAGCACCATGTTCCTGGGGGTGCAACTCAGTGATGTCCTTACATAGACAACCAACACCATCTCCCTTGTTAGGAAAGCACAGCAAAGCCTCCACTTCTTACATTGGTTGAGGAGAGCCAAACTCCCCCCTTTAGCACCAACCACCTTCTACAGGGGTGTCATTGAGAGCATCCTCAGCAGCAGTCTGGTATGGCAGCTGCTCTGTTGCTGACCAGAAGGCCCTAGAGAGGGTGGTGAGAGTAGCAGTGAAGATCACCAGATCAGCCCAACCTTCCATCCAGGACCTCCCGCTGCCAGAAAAGAGCCATAAGCATCATCAAAGACCGCACACACCCTTCACACAAACTGTTTACCCTCCTACCATCTGGTAAGCGCTACAGCAGTATGCGCTGCAGGACCACCAGACTCAGCAATAGCTTTTTCCCACAGGCCATCAGGCTGCTTAACTCAATCATGAAAACACATATAAAATAGCCTGCAAATAGATAGAAACTGTGAAAACAGCAGACCCAATGTCTGCAAAATACTCCTTTTAAATACCTTTTTGCGCAGATGCCAAATTTTATTTATTTAATTTAAATTATTTACCAGTATTCTTTTTTTTTAATGGAACATGGACAATTCATGGTTAATAAAACTTATCTAACACCATGCTGCTAGTGTTTGCACTGCCATTTTTTACACTTTGTATGCTGCATACTACTAACACCGTACTGAGGCCGAGTTTGAAACTGTCTAATGTTGTGTGATCTGTTGTCCATCTACACTTTGTCTAGTAGTGTTTTATGTTAATCTATTTTTCAGATTTATGTTTAGTTGTGTCATTTCTGTTTTTGTTTTTATTCTGCACATCTTGGGGTTTGGAGAAACAGAATTTCCGTCTCCTGTGTAATATATTCTTACATGGTCTTGATTGACAAAGTTCACTTTGACTAATAACGTAACACGTTCTAAGGGAACTGACATGAGTAAGAAGATCCAAAAACTTTTCCCTGCTCTGTGCTTTTTTCCTCTCTTTATGTTCATTTTCACACGAAGCTTTTACTGTGCCTACAGTACAATAAAGAGTTTCTTATGGCAAAAAATGTGGAAAGTGGAAAAAAATGGATGGATGGACATAACAGTGGTATGAGATCAGTACCCAGTACTCAGTACTGAATGTGCTGGGTCAGTGCATTCCTACTACTGAAACATGATGTGCTGAGAGTTCATATCAAATGGTGTCAATGCCAAGCCACTTTTCTTGGAAATCAAAAGGAACTGTGGCTTTATTACCAGAGCTTTATCAGGTATGTTCAAGTACTGGTCTGTTTCTTAAGCTTCTTTGGTCATGGCTGGAGACAACATGTTAGAGAGAGCTAGGTCACTGCAATAATTTAAAGTTGCTGGCAAACTAATATTGGGCCATTAAGCAGAGGTCAGGGTCATGTTCTGGGTGAGCTGCAATTCCCAAGAGTGGTGGGAGGGGTCAGAGGGATGCTTTGCTTAATCCAGGTTTGTGATGCAATCTTGAGCATGCTACTTCTGCAAATCAATGAAGAAGTACTGAATGTATAAACATCTCACTAAGCCGGCCTAAAATCGTGCTTTATAAAACTTCTAACCTCTTATAGCCTGTTTGTTACAGGTCAATATTTTGTAATACACTTATATTTCAAATACAGTCTAATAGTGTCCAAACCCCAAATTTTTAAAAAATACTTTACTTTATATTTTACTTCCAAATAACCAGACTTTTTACATTGTTTTTGTAGGTTTGTTTGGGCTTTCTGAAGGACTATAACATACAAATATTTTCTGATAGGGCTTCCCATGATCCACTGAGCATTTCTTCTTCACACTACTTGAATACTTATTATCAGTTATTATTAATCACACTCTCTCTTCCATAGTGTGTCTTTTATCCAGTCTCCCTCCCCTCACCCCCCAAGTAATCGCAGCAGATGGCTGCCCCTCCCTCAGCCTGGCTCTGCCAGAGATTTCTTCCTGTTAAAGGAAAGCAGGGAGTTTTTCCTTTCCACTGTTACCAAATGCTTGCTCCTAATCAGCTGTCTGATTGCTGGGGTTTTCTCTCTATTCTTGTAGTGTCTTTACCTTAAAATATAAAGAACCTTGAGCTGACTGATGTTGTGATTTGGCACTATATGAATTATTTCTAATTGAATATATTCAAAGTGTTATGCAGAAATATAGATATAAAAAGAGTACAAATTGATGAATAAAGACAACAGACCCATGAACTTACCTTGTGAATAAACTTGCTAGTGGTCCCAGTTTTTTCTGCCTCCCATCCTCTTCTTTCTGCATTACTTCTGCACTCCATAAGTCTCTGGAGTTTCCCGCTGAGGAGGACAGCACCACGTCTGAGAAGTGGTCAGTCCCGCTGTCGGCCGTCTCCAAAGTGACAATCGCGCTGGAGTTGGAAGTAACTGTGAAATCCAGGATATCTTCGTTTGAGACAGACAGTTCAGTGCTCATGCTGGATACGCTGCACACAGAGATGTCATCGCTGCGGTTTAATGCGCCACCCCTAACACCAGCTCCCATGGTGGTTGACAATCTGAGGGTCGGACTAAAGAGGCGGATGTTGTCATAGCCACTGCGTGGAAAAGTGGAGGATTTACGTACGGTGGTGCCCTCAGAGGGATCATCATCCAGAGGTAATGTTGCCGGAGAGTCATGACTCGAGTCCAGCATGAGGCCTCCGTCGCCTTGCCTTTGGGGGCTCTGAAGGAAGGGCTCCGGAGGATTGATCTCAAGAGTGGGGATACCTGAGTCCTGAGAACTCAAGCTGTGGCTGTCTGGGTCCAGGTCTGAGTAACCTTTCTGTGGGCTGCTATAACAGACAGTAGTGGAGGAGCCGGATGGTTTGTAGCTGGGCAGGACGGCTTTATTGTGTGCAGTTTTGGTAGCCTCGTGGCAGCGATGGTTGGTGTCATCATTTAGGCGAGAGGCAGTCGGCTCTTTGAACGCAGAACCATTCTCCAGTATGGTTCCTCCAGATACACCTATAATAAACATAACATTCAGTTTAATACAGTTTATATAATATCTGAGTCAGTCTGCATTGATGAGTGCAACATATCTGCAACATCGCTCTCTGCAATAGGAGACTCGACACAACTGGCTGCCAACTGGGTGATATTCTGGTTATAGTCCTATAAAAGCAAGTCTGTCAAGGTCAGGTTTATTTATATAGCACATTTAAAACAACAGAATTAACCAAAGTGCTGTCAATGAAAAGTATATAGCCCCAAGAACTACACTGAAATCCAAAAATTTGCAGAAAAAACAACATTAAGAGAATAAATAAATAAGATAAAATAAAATAGAAAACTTTTTTTTTTTTTTTAAAACATACCATAAAAGGGAATGGCCTTAAAAGATGTTACACTGCAGCCAAATGCCAAGAAGAAGAGATTTGAAGTAAAGACTTAAAAGTATCGTCTGGGCTGTGCGGATATGGAGAGATAGATTATTCCATGGTCTCGGTGCTGCTGCTGCTGGAAAAGCTCAATCACCTCTCTGTTTTAGTCTAGTTTTAGGCTTCTGTAAGAGCAACTGGCTAGATGACCTCACACTTCTTACAGGCGTGTGACAGCAGTTCAGACAGATATAAAGGCTCCAGTCCATTTAAAGCTTTAAAGGTATGCAGAAAAAAAATCTTAAAATCTATTCTAAAATGGACAAGGAGCCACTGCAGGGATGAAAGGACCGGGGTAATGCGTTCATGCTTTTTTATGCCAGTTTAAAGATGAGCTTCTGCATTCTGGACTAACTGCAGGCAGCGCATAGATTATCAATCTATGCCAAAGTACGGAGAATTACAGTAGTCCAGGCGGGAAGTAATTAAAAGCATGAATAAACTTTTTCCAGGTCCTTTTGTGGGAGATAAGGTTTTACCTTAGCAATAACTCTGAGTTGATAAAAGCTAATTTTAGTAACAGCACTTATTTACTTATCCATTTTAGCTAGGAGCTGTCAAAAAAAATCCCCCGTTTTGCAGCATAGCATTAAATCACCATGCTACAGCATCTATATCATGTCTGCATGTTTCAGATTTATGACTCTGAATGTAAGCATGCAGTCAGTCTGAATCAGTCTCATTATTTGAAAATGTGCACGTTTAATATGAGCATCCAATCTTTTCAATGAACAACTGCTTAATCAAATAACCTTTATTACAATGAATGACTCGGGCAGACAAAGTGCAGCAATGTCATTTTTGACTGTACACCAAATTGATACTAAATACAATATGATTAAAAGTTTAATTGACTGACATTCGATATGAGTGTGTGAGCCTTGCTAGGTGAAAACTAATCCTAAAGCACCCAGACTGTAACTGGACTCTGCAGTGTAATGTGAACCTGTTTTCTGCTGGGCTACATCATGCTTCAACTCCAGCTTAGAAGCTAGTGTGTCTAAGCGCTAAGCTGCATTAGCAGTGACATGAGAGAATTTCAGGAATCCTTTCATTAAACTGATTCTGCTGTGGGGGGTGGTTTGTGTTTCAGTGGAAATATCAAGCATGATATTAGCAAGGGATATGAATGGAAACATTAGGACACACATGATGAGTTTAATGTTTCCACCTGCATAGCTCACAGTGACCAAAATTAAATTTTGCCTCTCAGAAAGAAATGAAGGGCATGTTAAGATAAGGCAATCTGTAAAAATTAAACCAAGAATGCCCTAATCATTAAATTAAATGGAAAGTCAAAGCCCTAAGACTGGCCTGGGTGTTTTCCAAATTACTGGCACACACACAGCCAGATTCTTACCCAAGCACTAAACCCTGACCTGCAGGCTGTCATGTGACCCTGGCAGACTTTGTCCCAAAACACTGCAACAGGTTGTGCCAGTGTGAGAAAAAAAAACAAAAAACTATAACTAGAGGTCATCAATAAATATCAGAAGTGCAGCCATCCACATATATATTACTGCTATGTATTGCTGGCATTCTTTGGTCTTAACAAGCAAGCACTGAAATGCATTAGCTGTGAAGCGTGAGGACACACCAGCGCATTTTTGTTCTATTAAAAGTCATCAAACAGAAACAACTACATGGCCTTCATTGTCTGCCTAACTGAGCCACCCATTTGAATACACACACAAATCTTGTTCTTCAACTCATAATATGGTCATTAAATCGGTACCATGAGAAGATGTAATATTGTTTAACCATGTGCCTTTGTAAATGTAAGCTCAGGACACTTATTCAGGCCATGCCAAACTACCTCTCTACATAAATAAAAGTTCCAGTTTTGCATGCAACTTTCAGTTTGAAATGGTGTGCAGAATTTAAGATCCGCACAGCAATTTGCAAACTCGTTCAGCGACACTTAATACTTGAGCTATATGGAGAAATACAAGCTAAAATGGCACATTTTCTCTTGGCGACTGGTGTTTGGTATAGGTAATTTATGCCGAATTTCAGGTCGGCTCTAAAAAAGGCACTTTCTCCTACTTGTCATCATTTTAATATCTCTGTAATTTCACAATATCAAATAAGTTTAATTTTTAAAAAGTTGTTAATGCAGTTTGGCGTGACATCATACGTCAGCAGGGAGGGCAGCACACACAGTGTCAGGGTCACGGCGAACATGTTATGGTGTCTAACCGCGATAAATACAGAGAAGTGAGACAGTGCGTGACATTAACGTACCACAGTGGCTCTCCCGCCGGTCCTGCGTGCCGTGAGCCGTGTTCGCCATGCCGCGGGTTAGAGCTACAGGTGGGTGACAGGTAGGCGCTGGCCGGAGTGGTCCATGATGATGCTGTGACTAGTGCTGCACCACCATCACCTCCCAGCCTCCTCACCGGAGCGTAACGCAGGCAAACAGCACCGAAGTCAGCTCATTTGCTGTCGAATAAATTCCCTCAAAGACGGAAGGAGTACGGCCGGTAAAAACACAAACACCGCGTCGAATCGCACTTGCTTGCCAAGTGCACTTGCTGCTGACGCCAACTCACTAATTTCACTAGCGCTTCCTCAAACGGAGCCAACTCTGTTTAAAATGCGAGAAGCGTGGTTTTTTTAGCCTTCCCGGCATCACAACAGGAAAGGAAATGCTTCTCCGCTCCACTGCGAATCATACAAGCAAACACATTTCTCAAGTTTCTCGGGAATCGTTAAGATTTTGTACCTGTGTCGATGCTTCTGCCGCCATTTTAAAACAAACTTGTACAGCGAGTGCTGTCTAATCGAGTCAAGAATGCTCCTTATCGATGGATTCACCTGTCTGGACCTGAAGGCATTAATAATCGCAACCTGAGGGCTTATTATTTAGATCACTGACTGTATACCCAGTCAATGATGCAGGCAATTTCCTTTTTTCTTATGCCAGATTACTGTTAAAAAGGATTTTTTTTATATTAATATCACATTGAACACATTTCAACACAAGTAGAATCAAAATATAGCATTGTAAAATTACATTTAATAAAAAACTGCTAAATCTGCTTATCAAATTCAAATCAAGCTTTATTTGTGATAACCTTTAAGAGGCATCTGTAGTTCAGATTGCTATAGGCCTGCTGGTTGGTGGGAACATTTTAAATTTTTAAGAAAAGTGTAACTGATGTAGAATTACACTTTTCAAAAATCTATAAATTTCACTCAAAATCCTGAAGAAGCAGCTTCAGGACAACACAAAATATAGTATTTATTTAAAATAATTGATTGTATGGCAGCAGCAGTAATTTTGGATGACATCCATTTGGTGAAGGTATTTCTCATTGGATGAACACTGTAGTGACCTCAAAATGTATTTTTTCATTAACAGCTTATTAGAAAAAGAAATGGGCATCAACTTCAGTAAGATACAAAGCATTTTTAAAAGGGGGATGGATACAGAATATAAGTCCTTTTTTTCATTCTGAAATCATTTAGTTCACAGTGTCTCCAGTTTATTAAAATTATTATTTTGGCACTTAGAAAATCCATTATTATCATCAGCACAGCTGTTGTATTTACATTTTCATACCTAGCCTGGACAAAGACTGACACCTATAGGATACAGACGGTTTTTCAGTGACATCTACTCAAAACTTGCTTAGCAAGTGGACAGACCCACAGGAAAAAGCTGAAGATGCTCTCAATTTCATAATTATGACAAGACAATTTTGATGTTTGATCAATTTTACGCCGAATACAGCCTGTGATTTAGGCCCTGTTTATTGTTTTAAACATTAGTTATTAATCTTTGTCTCTCTCCCCTCACCCCCAACCACAGGCGGCTGCCCCTCCCGGAGCCTGGTTCTGCTGGAGGTTTCTTCCTGCTAAAAAAAGTGTGGTAGTTTCCACACTCAGAAAATGACAAGGTTAAATATTTTAGTGCACCAATTTCAGTTTTCCATACATGTGGATTACAGTTTTAATAAATGTATTTTCTAAAATAAAGTCATGAACCTAAAGTGTGCATATGTAGAACAAAGCCATTGTTTCCTATACACAGTAAATGGATAATATAAAGGCATATTTAAAACAATTTGGGCTTATTTATAATCAAATTTATAATACATCTGACGGTCATCTGCTTTTTCATTTTAACATTTTTATTCACATTTGGCATTTTGTTTAAATTGTTTATTTTTTTACTTTAACTTGTCATATATTATTTCATATACCCTTCACACTCAAACTCAGAAATATCCAATATCCAGAAATTTTAAAAAGCCTTCAATTTAGTTTTTTTCAACACTTTGATGTATCAACTGTTATCTTCCTTTAGCTTTTTAAGCCAAAGCAGCAGGCCACAGCTGGAGTCTGACACAAGCAACATTTCAACTGCGGTAACCAAACAAATAAATAAAAATCCACATATGAGATAGACATTTCTCTTATTTGGCTGTATTTGTATGCCTTTTAACTACACCGGGTTACAGTTGGTTTGACAAAATCTCATCACATTTATTACGTTGTTAGATTTACACAATCCAAATGTGGATAATTTGAAATACTAAAGGTTTCGCCTGAACATTTGAGTTTAGATATTAAATTATAACTTAGCAACAGCTTTAAAATATTAGCTTTTGAAAATCAGTCAGAAGTTTTTCAATATATATAAAAAAAAAAGTATATATAATAATTTTTTAATACAATGAAGAATCAGCACAAGAGCTAGTCTGGCTTGCTATAAAGGAGCTAGCTCTGTGCCTCACCCTGCTCTCTAGTGTCACCATGAGGCTGTGGAGCTAAAATAGCATGCTGCTCTTACTGCCTTTCAATACTCTGGCTAATGCAAACACACAAGAGATTACAGACTGCAGTTGGGTTTATTCCTTTATTAGATGTTAAGAAAAATCCACAATGAAACAAAATAATTTACTCAGGGTGAACATGAAATAAGAACACAGCTACTCAGGACAAATGGGGTTCAGGAACATAAAGGAGAGGAAGGAGCATCATCTATTTGGGAATGAACATACCAGGAAAACTTGGGTTATCAGTGCTGCATATGCTCTTCAGACCACAGCGCAGTTGAAACTTTGCAAGTCTTTCCAAAGACATAAACCATCACTGAATGCATTTACTCATCACACGTTTTGTTTCAAACAACTCCAAATGGAAGAGCTAAATACAGAACTCCCAAGTAAGTGTTTTTGTGATTTCTAGCACGCTCACTGACAGTTTTACAGTCATAACATTCTTTCAATCACTTTAACCTCACTTGTAAGTTTATTTTTACCCATAATAATCCAACTAAAAAAGATGGAGTGTGATGTCTGCATGCTGTATTTTTAGAGACATTACACAAGTTTGTTTTTTCTGTCTCAAGTGTCCCTCATTCAAAAGTAAGCCACATGCAAAAATAATTGAATGACTTTTCTCCATATGCTCTTCAATGTTTACATGCGCCAAGGCATTGCATAGGACTTAGGGCTCTTGGACTCCCTTCCGCATTGCTTATGCAATCTACAATGGCTTAGTTCTCCCCCTACCCCGAAACTACAGCTCCAAATTAAAGACAGTCACCTCTGCAGTTTACTTAGAAAGAAATCCTGTAAATAATTGGTTGAAACAATCAAATAAAAGGTTTTATATTAATGCATCAATGCACTGCCACAGGTCTGAGTGTCGATTATGCAGTATGCTTATATTAAAAAATTCCTGAGTGTCTCATGACTGTCAAAGAAAGGTGACAAGACCCTGAATTTGAGTACCTTCCATTCAGCTACTCGGGGGGCCATTTAAGTGAAGCGGCACTGGACTACAGAAACTTTGGACCTTTAAATCTTCATTTTCTGGAGAGCCATGTTGGCCCAAAACAGAAACACCTTCACCTGCGACAGTGCATTACAGTGCACAATGCTGACATGTTTAAGTACCCATAACCGAGGGATGATTTTGGTAATCTGTGCTTCAGTTTTGCGGTATGATGTGAAAATGTTTTCAAAAAAAAAAAAAGAAAAGCACACTGCTACTTACTTTTTAAGATGATAATAAAGAAAACCAAACAGAAAAACACAGCTTTTAAGAAACACACTTATCTGCAAATGCTTTGACTTATTGGGTTTTCAAAGCACAGGGCACACAGGAAAGCAGGTATGCCAGACCTTAATGTATTATAGCTTAATTGTTCAGGGTTTAAACTTCATGTTAGGGGCACTAATTAATGCATTTGCACTGATGTGAATGTATTACTGATCTCTGCAGACATTCACACTCACCAAAAAAAAAAAAAAAAAAAAAAAAAAAA
>VUQK01038355.1:0-31294 GCA_015106715.1 Bujurquina vittata | reverse complement strand
CCCAGGCATCTCTCTGGTCAGTCCCTGGCCCTTCATTAAGCGTTCTGCATTTCCTTGCCAATCTTGTAACTTAGAATCTTATTCCAGTCAATCTTCGTGCGTGTGACAGGCAGCTGACGACGCAGAGCCTTAAAAGTAGTGTCAGACATGGTCTGGTAGTTCTCACTGATAGCAGTCTGAAGGTGCAAGAGGTGGAGGGAAACAAAAATCATATATAATATTTTTAACTTTTTGTTTTTTAAACAGTAAATAAAGCATGTAGTCAGCAAAAGCTAGCTTACCTGGTAGTCATTTTCCGCATTCTCAATAATATCAACAAATTCCTTAGCCGTCTGGATTTCATTCTGTCAAAAAATGTGAGAGATGGATGACCTTCTCTGTCAACATCTAAAGCTGGCACAGTCAGATGAATACTGTGTAAAGACTGCTGTTGATATGCTGTGCAAGTGCTGACGTATAAGTTTTACTTACAGTCACTGGCATGGATTCTTCAACCTCCTTGTGGCTCACCAGCTGCACATTCCCATCTTCATAATAATGCACCTGGAATCAGGGTGAAAAAAAACAAAACAAAACAAACTTTATTATAAAGCTGAGGTTTTTCAAAAATATTTCTCCTTAACTTATTTATGCACATGTGTACACTGACCTGTATTTTCAATACTCCTACCACCTGAGCAGTGGACTGACCAATAGTAAGCTTCCACTCTGACCTACACCGACCATTCCTTTGTTAGAGAAAAGAGGGAAAACCTTACATTACACTCAAACATGAGCATCAGGAAGCAAAATTAACAGATCTATTAACTCCCCTCTAACCCCACCCAAAAGACAGTATTCATGATCATTTATAACTTTTGCGACAAATCTACATTATAAAAAGCTACACAATATTCCGTTACATGTACATATTTTCACATGTACTCTTTTAACTGTTGTTCACAGGGAGTATACTATACCAGAAGTTTTTGGGTTGAAACTGATGTCCCTCAATGCAGGCTATAATCGTTTGCTGACCATCAACCGTTTTCCCATATACCTGCAACACATAGATGTTATGGGTAAAAGATAGGCAACATTGCCTATAATGATCATACTGTCACTGTTTTAAGTATACCTTACCGTACAGACTCCAGTAGGGTAGTGCTCTTTGACATAGGCACTAAGGGCAGTATCACAGGCATCTCGCCAACTTCTGAGGGCGGTATCTCCTTCATATGGCTGCACGTCACTCACTTCTTTCCTTAGGTGGTCGAAGCGAAATGATAAACCGTTGCGGGGATCGAGGAAACGTCCCTGACCCAAGTCACCATGCTCTGTGATCAGGACCTATAATGAAGGAACAAGAAAGACTGAAAAACCCTGTCTCATTTATTTGCTCTACTAAAATGAACAGGACTACCCTTGTCTCGAGATTTTCCTGACTGGTTAGTTTTATATTTATTTGATTATTTAGGGGCATCAGAAAAATGCCTGAGTTTCAGAGATGAAAAAGAATGCACATTAGACAGAAGTACAGGATAAAAAGATTTTCCCTCATAACCAACCAATCAGCACATGGCTGACTAACAGGCTTCAGCAAATTCCAAAAAAATATTCATTTAAATTATTTAATTGAAAAAATGCAAACATACCGGCTCATCATATCCCTCTAATTTGGCAGGTGTAAATTGATCCATGTTGTACTGGGCAAAGGAGCTGTACAAATAAAATAAAATTGAGTGGGTATTAAAAAAAATAAAATCAAAAGAGTTCCACAAAGTGGCATGAGGATATTAGCCATGCATAGACTAACCTCTCTGAAATGAAAAATTGCCCCATACAGAGGCCTTTTTGACTCATGCCAAACACAAACATTAAAATTTCTGATATTATGAATAACTGAGCAGCACTTACTGCGAAGCCCCCTCCCTAAGGAGGCTGTCATTGTTGAGAAGAAGCCGCACATCTATACGGAGACAAAAGAAACCGATGTTTGCACAGAGCTCTTACGAGACCAGTTACTATTATTATTGTTAGAAGCAAAATATATTGCATAAGTCAGTAATATTATCAAAGGCATCTTGCTACATCTGCTTCTTACCATTGAAGACCTCATTGAACTCTCCAGGGGGTGCATGAGTCACAAAGTTAGCCGCTATGCGGACCTGTAAAAACAAATTCAATGTGACCAGTTATTTCAGCCATCATAGTATCCTGGGGGTTTCTAGCTCAGTATGGTTCTTTGGAAGGTAGTCTGCATGACTGCTGGACACAGAATAGGCAATAAGCTTATTACATTATTTTAGAAAAATCTGCATATTGTTGCCAATTCTGACAAAAATGCCTCCTTTGTTTGAGTAAATTAACAAATGAATTAAGCAGTTGAAATATACAATTCCATTCTGTTACAATATATCAGAATCAGAAAAATATAAGAAGGTCACTACCCACTGGAACTTCATGTACAAACATGGATGGATATGGACATTAAATGTTTTTACCCTGTCAACTCCCAAATACATAGTCTGTGTATTGTCTGACAGAGTCAAACCCAGACTTGTCAATGCCTGGGCCTTGTACTTCAATATGAGTTCAACATACTGAGGGTATCTTTCTATTATCTGGATTAATTTACCCTAACACTGGCAATTGGGAAAAATGGTCACATGAAGCTGAAACTCAGATTGTTTCACGGATCATAACTTTTCTTCCACATTAAATAATCCATATACCACCTACACCAGAGACATTAAAAACCTACAAAGAACACTTGCTCTTAAAACATGCTGTGAATGAAAGGCATGTTGTTTCCAGATGATTTTAAAATAACACTGAACATAACCTGCTTCTGACAGTGTGTTTTATTCTCTCAGCTGCAGATTTACTGCTGTTTAAGGGTTTCAGAGTAAAGATTAAGTATGAAAACGAAATTCAAACATATGCTTACTCTACATACAAATTTGATATGAGGTCTGCAAGTGCAGTGTTGGTGTCCTGTTTGCGACCTGTTTATCTCTAATCTGGAAACCTAACCTGCTCTGGAATAGGTTAGGTTACTTCCGTACTGGAGTATTGAAATACCCAGGGTTAATCCCAAAGTTACTTGGTTAGGCCAAAATTCTGCTTCATAGGCCCCTGATCAGCCTGGAGTCTCTATACCACGTTTTGTACTCACTTTGGCCTCAAGGCACTTTCAAGGAAAAGTCTGACCCTACAGATTGAAACCTAATATTCTTGTGACTTTTGGAAACACTAAATTAAAATCTGATCAACAGACTGATAGCTCTTGTTGTTATCAAGAGAATGTTGTCACCACTTTGCATTCCTGTTAAGATGTCTTATCTGTACTCCTTTCCTCAAAGAAAGATAACGCTCAACGTGCGTGTCTCCAAATGGCACTGCGAAGATTGACAGTATCAGGCTTCATCTAAACTGTAGGCATCTACATCTCGATCTTAAGTCATGTGATGCGAAAGAAGTATTTGAGCTGCAACTGAATCTGTCTGACCCAGAAATCCAAGGCAATGTTAGCTGCTAATATTAGCAAGCGCTATATGAGAAGAACACACCGCAATCTCTGCAATTGTTACAGGCTGACATGGACATTGTAATACGACTTTGAGAAAGTGGTGCCAATATTTTTATTTTATTTAAACGCTTAACATTTTTTATGTACCAAGGTGGTTAAACCCTTCTATGAATGTTTGCCGCTGTAGCCGCTAGCCAAGTATGAGCACCAACTAGCATTGGCTAGTTAGCTCGGGTAGCTTAAAACAGAGGTTTTTCATTTGTACATGTGAACAAAAACTGAAATTCTCTTTCCAAACTGCAACCCTTATTTCACAGAATTATATAAAAGGGCCGCGCCTTTACAAATAAGAAAACTGTCAATGAGCAAAGAATTAGTGTCCAAACCTTCTCTTCATCTGACAGCGGCTCTTCAAAGTCAGCCATCTTGGCTCTTAGTGACCCCACCTACGCCAGCTGACTGACAGAACCAGTGCGGTAGCTGTCATACACACAGAAATTAAATGACTACTACTCATAAAGCTATTTAAACGTGTATTTTGCACATATATATTTCTGTCCTTCGTTATATAATAAAATAATTAACTTTACACAACGCAAAGTATTTTAAAGGCTGCACTAACAGTGCAAGTGGGCGTGTCTCACGTGTTCTGTACTACTTCCTTTCAGAGGTGACAGTGGTGATGGATTTAGAAAATAAAAGCATATGCACAACGCCTCTGTTTGGAGGATAGCGTTCTAAGTTGCCGGGCACACGTTTTAGATTACTGTTATTCACCCATATTCAATAGGAATTCATTAAGTGACTAACGTTGTTTTGATTGATTAAGTAACTTTTTATTAAAGATTTTATTTCTAAGTGGCAGCAGGAAGCGGAAACGTAATCTTCATGGCTAGCTTTGTGCTGGAACGCATACTCCATTGTGCGCTGTTGTTTGGCTTGATATTTTCAGACTAGGGACACACACCGTTCTTATCATGGAGTCACAGGTTTGATTGAACTGACAGTCTAATATTACTTACTCTTTGCTTTTGTGCAGATTTTATATATAAAAAGCTATTACTAAATAGGTCCAAATGTCTAGCGGACGGTAATTACGCTGTCACAATTTTTGGTTATAGCCAGCTTCCGAGTCAAGCTAGTTGAAGGACAGTGATTCGGTTGTTTGCTTCTGCAGGAAGTTCCTCGTCACTAGATACAATCCGATAAATACCACTCGAAATAAAGCAGGTTTCTTTGTTGAAGCCACTATTGATTTTGACTGATTGTATTTATCACCTGATTTCTGTTTTAGTGGTAGGAAGTGTCAGCGATAGTCTAAAAACTTTATACTGATGCTTAGCCTCATAGCTAAAAAATGAATAAGACATTGTTAGTCGTTGGGCAGCTTCTGTCACTGAGACGTAGTGTGAGTTTTTCTGCTGTGCGCTGTCAGGTGATAACCAACCCGAAGGAAATTGCCAGACTCTACAAAGAGCTCAGCCTCTATCCCTCTTTGACCAGAGCAGATGTGGGACCCGTCATCACTTCTCAGTATGGAGGCAAATACAGCAACATCTACACAGGTACATTTAAGGTCCCTAACGCAAACACGGTCAGATTTCTATGTAGTGATGCACGTTAATTATATTTTGTTTATTTTGTGTTTCAGAATGGAGTCAGCGGGATCTGGAGAGGAACGAGACTGTCAAGTTTTGCAGACAGTACATTGTCTTTCATGATGACAAGTCAGTGGTCTACTCTGGAGCCTCAGGAAATTGCACTGAGATCAAAGGAGAGTATGTGTCACTTTCACATTTTATCCGGTGTTTGATTACAAATTGTGTCTTATTTTCTGAGCAAGTACAACAGTATTTTCTCATTTGTTTCTCCTGCCAGGGTACTAAGTAAGGATTCTCCTTCTGGTGAGATGAAGGCAGTCGTCAGAGAATGCACAGTGCAAGGAAAGGATAAACAGTTTCTGGAGGTGTGTGCCTGGCTCAGTCTCAGCCTCAGCATTGAGTTTCTCGCCCACTCTGTTATTTGTCTTTGTTCGACTTAAGCATTTTATTTCCCCCACTCGTGTGCTCATTGCTCTCTTATTTTCCATGGTGTGTTACCATTGAAAACTATGTGTTAAAATCTTAGCTTCGCTCTTTTCCTTACCTACTTGGGGCCTTTCAGATCTGGAGTAAAAACATCAAGATGAAGAGCATTGATCTGACAGCCTTAAAGAAGCATGGAAAAGTATATGAAGATGGTAAGTCATCTGGATGTAAAATCTGTGTTGTTTTTTTGTAGATCTCTTAAATTTAAACTTTTACTTTATGTAATAATCACATTGTTGTTGTTTTTTTGTTTTTTGTTTTATCCTTAGACCAGTTTGGCTGCTTGGTGTGGTCTCACTCTGAGACCCACCTCCTGTATGTGGCAGAGAAAAAGAGACCAACAGCAGAATCTTTCTTCCAGGTTATAACACTGATTATAAAGTAGCGACTGAAGCAGTGCAGCATGCTTTCCTATTGGATTCAGAGTTAATTCACTAGATTGAATGTGATATAAAGGAAATGACTAGTAACTTTGAACTATTGTCTTTCATTTTATAGACTGAGTCACCAGAGTTGTCTTATGTTGGAGATGAGGACGAGACCTTGAGAGCTGAGAAAAAGGAGGCTGTGAAAGTGAATGGCACTAATCATTCTGAAACAGAAAATATTTTCACAGTTCAAAGGTTTAATTCTGGTCTTCGGTTATTTTCCTCTTTAGTTTAACCTTTCCCTTCTTATTCCTGCAGGGGGAGCAGTTTGTCTTCCATGAGGACTGGGGAGAGGCTTTGGTTAGTAAGAGCTGTCCCGTGCTTTGTGTTTTGGACATCGAGGGAAACAATGTTTCTGTGTTGGAAGGAGTGCCTGAAGATATCTCACCCGGACAGGTTGGTGCAACAGATTTTTCATATGATGTGCACTTTCTTTTAATGTATACACTCTTCTAGTTTTCTCATAATGGTTTGTTCTTGCTCCTTATTACTCTTAGTATCAGACTGTTTGTCTGTTTGCAGGCATTTTGGGCTCCAGGTGACACAGGTGTGGTATTTGTAGGCTGGTGGCATGAGCCTTTCAGACTTGGCCTTAAGTACTGCCCCAACAGGAGGTGAGAACAGTTTACAGTGATCAGTAAAAAGTCAGAATGTACAGCTCCACAGTCAGGAATGGCCTCATAGGCTAACAACAGCTGTCATTCATGCTTCATTTTCTCTGTCAGGTCATCATTGTTTTACGTGGATCTTACTGGTGGGAATTGTGGTGAGTGGATTTGGGTTCCTTCTATCATTTAGGCCTATTTTATGAACACAAGTTGAAGTTATCATGATATGAAGTTTGACGTGTGTTTAGTGTAGCGTATTATGGACACAGCTACAAAAGGTTGCTAATGTACATATGCATGTTTGTTGTGCCCATCAGAGCAGCTTTCGTCAGGCACCAGCGCAGTGTTCTCTCCCAGGCTGAGCCCAGACCAGTGTCGAATTGTCTACTTGGAATGTTCTGTATATGGACCACACTATCAGTGCAACAGGCTTTGTATGGTAAAACAGAATTCCGCTTCCTTTCAACAAAACATGCTAACTTACCTTTCTTATGTAGTCAGCTTAGCTGTTCTTACACTTGAGTTAATTGGCTTTCCTCTTGCTTTTCTTCTCTGTTACTAGTATGACTGGTATACTAAGAAGACATCAGTGGTAGTGGATGTGGTGAAGCAACCTGGAGAGGGTAACTGGTCACCTTTTTGTCTATAAATGAAACTATGTTTATATTGTATGTATATAAAAAAAAGTATTCATGTGTGTACTGGTGTGTTTTTACAGATGGCTTTAATGGTCTCTATGGTGGTCAGTTGTCCCCTCAATGTTGGTCAGCTGACAGCCAGCGTATCATGATTTCCTGTCCCCAGCGCAGCCTGCAGGTAAAGTAACTGTCTGGGAAATTTCTTGATATCGTGATGAAAAAATACACATTGAGCCTTGATATTTCCTTTTTTTTTTAAATATAAATTTCATTTTTGTTGCAATTTGCACACAATAAGCTAATTAGAACGAGAAGTTTGTAATTGTATGCAAAAAAAAGTGTTACATCTTTTTGGTCTTTTAGAATCTCTTGATGGTGGACATAAACACAGGGAGCATCACCTCTCTCACCGCCAGTGAGTCAGTAAATACACCTTGGGTTCTTGATGGTGTTTTGTGCTGACAGTTAATAAATGTTATTGTTCTAGGAATGGCTGTTTCAACCTGTTTTTAATGGTTATCTTTGTTTGGCTTTAGAGTCTGAGGTTGGTAACTGGTGTCTGCTGAATATAGAGCGAGATCTGATGGTGGTGAGCTGCTCTTCTCCCAGCAGCCCTCCAAGTCTGGTAATATCAGCATTTTTATTCAGAAAAACACATTTACATTTTCATATATATGGTATGATATATATTGTTGTAGAAATGCAAGTTTTGGAATTGCGTTGGGGCTGTGTCACTTATGGCAGTGTAATTTCTTGTGTCCAGAGAGTGGGTTTCCTTCCAGGCAGGGACTCTGAGGAAGATGTGGTCTGGGTCACTCTGGAAGACTCTCAGACGTTGCCAGAAATCGACTGGAAGATTGTGACTTTCACCCCTCCCCCAGAGCAAGACAACAGTCAATATCGTAAGATAAAAATCTTTTTAGTTGCATCTAAACAAGAATCAAGAGAAGTGGAATTAAACTTAGAGTTTATTTCCTTATTTTTTATCTAAAGGTCTGAATTGATAACATTTTGTCAATTTGTTTTGCATACAGAATATGTAATAAAGGTAACACAATGCCACCAGTATCTCCAGCTTGACAATGGTCATATTTAAAATGCAGGACAATTAGTTGCAAAGTTGTCATGCTGGATAAAAGCAGCTTGGAAATGCTTACTCTAAGTTGAAGAATATTTATAATATATCAGTTTACACTTATAAAAACTGACATTGGTTTGGTTTGTTTTGTTTATGTCAGAAATACTAACAAACTGCTCTCAAATTGTACTCTTCTAGCGGGCCTTGATTTTGAAGCTTTGTTGATCAAACCAAAGGAGGTTGTGGATGAAGTGAAGCTGCCTCTTATCGTGATTCCTCATGGTTGGTTTCTTATATTGTGATCCTTCAGCCATTATTTGTTTTTAGTACAAAGAAAAAATTGGAATAATTATTATTTATTGTGCAATGCCTACTTACAGAAGTGTCCCAAAAAAGCAGAATCAATATTATAACTGCTCTGTATTAACAACATACCTACACTACAGCTACATTTGAAAGTAATAAACCTGTGATACTAATCCATGCTGGATTTGCTTTTAGGATTGAATCTGTTTTGGGATTTGTTTCTGCTCAGTTGGGAGCAATTGCTGATAAGATTGCGGTTGCTATGACAATAGTGCCTTATTCTGAAACCTGACAATAGTTTTTTATGATGGAGCTCATAGTCAGTGCAGTAGTGATGGTTTAAATACTTTAACTCGACATGCAAATAATTTTCTGACATTTGCGTCACAGAACTCTGGTTTCAAAGACACTCAGGCAATAGCTTTTAACACAAACTCAATTTTGCTCTCATTAGGTGGCCCTCACTCAGTGTGTGTAGCTGAGTGGCTTCTGTCCTCTGCTGTGCTGTGCAGAATGGGCTTTGCTATATTACTGGGTAAGTTCTTATAAGAATGTTAAGTGCCGAGACCTGCTAAGAGAACATCATCCTTAGAGTATTTTAATCTGTGTGAAAGGCAATGATCAAGTTTTGCAAGCTGTACAAAAACAATAATTGCACTGTTTTGCTTGTCTTTTTTTTAAATATTTCTTTTTTAAATATCACAGTTATTGTCAGTATTTGCATATCCCAACACTCCTTGGTTGCTTTATGTTTTTAGTCAACTATCGTGGCTCTCTTGGATACGGCCAGGACAGTATCCTCTCATTATTGGGCAATGTTGGCAGCCAGGATGTCAGAGACGTTCAAGTAAGTGTCAGTAATACTGACAAATGAACAAATGCTATTTAAAACTGTGATTATCATGCTTTTCAAGTCTTGACTGTGATTATTTTAAAATGTTCCTTCTGGTAAAATAACAGTTTTTTTGCTTTATGGTGATAGCTTTGTTTATACCGCTGAGTTAATTGGTGTCTGTGTTTAGTGGACGTTAGTTGCTGTAGATTCTGTTTAAAGATCACAGCTCATAATGGCACTATTTTTGTTCAGTTTTCCTTCATTTGTTCTTGTCTCTCCTCTTACTTTTAATTCACTGATTTCAATGTGTTCCATAGGAAGTGTTTTACATTTGTACAATGGTTTTGTCATCACCAGTTTGCGGTTGAAAGTGTCCTGAAAAGTGGTGACTTTGACGTGCAGAAAGTGGCAGTTTGTGGAGGCTCCCACGGTGGTTTCCTGGCTTGTCATCTGATTGGCCAGTACCCTGGGTTCTACAAGGCCTGTGTGGCCCGCAACCCTGTCATCAACTTGGCCTCAATGATTGGCAGCACAGACATTCCAGACTGGTAGGTCTTGGCATGCACATTCTCACGCCTTTGCCCACATTTGATTATGCACATGCTTAGATAAGTCATGTGCAACCACATAACTTTTATCAGTGGCAGCCCTTCCATTCAGTTATGACAGCTGGAAGTAAGAATGGGCAATGAAGCCAAAAGGTCATTCTTTATTCATTCCCGCTCTGCATAAACTCAAAAACACAAACAAAACAGATTGAAAAATCTTAGTGGCTTGTGCTGTAATTGTAAATCCAATAAAAGAAATGTGCCTATATCAAATGTAATATCCTTTGACATATTGTAAACATAGAATAAAAAAGGGGGAGCCAGTATGTTTGCTTTGAGACATCACTCATGTCAGTGTCACCATGGAAATGCCACTAACTTATATTGCTCTTTAAGCACCAATAAACAGTGTGTCGCTTATCTATCATCGATCCCTTTTTTGTTTGCTCTTTCTTTCTGGGTGCTTCTTAAAATTTATTTGTTTAGTTTTTTTTGAGAGGCAGCAGAGGAAGGGTTTCAACTTCCAGATTAGGCATTTTTCACATTGTTCAAAGATATGAAATTTCAATAGATTGTCATTATAATCCGTATCTGTAAGTAGATTAGTGAGATAAAGGGCTTGGAGGTACCTCAGGCTTGGAGGGAAGTGTTTGACAATGCTTGCAAATACAAGAGGAACAGAAAATGGCAGAGTCAAGCAGTGATGTTCATCTTCCTTTTTTTTTCTGCAGGTGCATGGCTGAGGCTGGCTACAACTACAGCACAGAGTGTCTGCCTGATCCTGCTGTTTGGGAACAGATGTTGAATAAGTCCCCCATTAAGCATGTTGCACAGGTATAATCTTGAAAATCTCTTCAGTGTGTTGATATGCTTTTTAAGTGTTGTTGGACAATGTCGCATGTAAGGTGTTTTCTGATGTAGGTGCAGACACCAGTACTACTGACCATAGGAGAAGATGACAAGCGTGTACCTAGCAAGCAGGGGATCGAATACTACAGAGCACTGAAAGCAAAGCAGGTTCCAGTTCGGTAAGCGGCGTCCTGAGAAGGGCACTTTATTGCTTATGCCTGACATGCACTGCATAAGAGAAGTCTGTTTGTTTTTTTTTCTCAATTGTTCATTCAGTAATGCTCTGATCTGTGTTGCTTAGGTTACTGTGGTACCCAGGGAACAACCACTCTCTTTCCAAGGTGGATGCTGAATCAGATGGCTTTATGAATATCGCTCTGTGGATAATTCAACACCTGAGTCAGTGATGATAAATTTCAGACACTATATAGTGATAATGCTGTTGTTGCTGCCAGGAAAGGATAGTGAGACACTTACACACTGTGCAGGTGATATTATATTCCTGTTTCAAGGTCAGTGTGAGGTCCAAGCCAAAGCCAAAGCATTGAAAGTGCTCTCCAACAAGAACACACATTGTCTGAACTGCTTTACTTGTAATCTTATGATAATTTCCACTGGATGTCCACTAAGGGGATCATTTTAACAAAACACTTGAATAAAAACAGTTGATTCAAATGACATTTTACTGATTTTTATTTTGTGTAATCTTTACATGCAGAAAGGGCTTTACACTTTCTGGTTTTGTTTGAAGTTATATAGGCAACTAATTTCATATGCAGGCTTTTTAAATTGGTACTCTTTTGATTTTGTTACAATGTTAATCTAATAAAGTGATTGTGAAGACACTAGCAGTGGTGTTTGGATTTTTAGGTATGTTTTTATTGACTATTTTTGTAATGTACCTAAATAGTGTGTTCTTTCTTTTTTTTTTAGCAGAAGTTCTAGTGACTTGAGGAAGTCATTCAACCTTTTCGACCAATGGGAAACTCCCTCTGTCATTTCTTTTGTTCTGTGTAGTGTAAGAAATAACTATTGAGAAGGGGTTGTCATGTGAAGGGTATTGTTTGGTTAAGTACTGGGGTTTTTTTAAGCACTTGAGGTGATGATGTTACTCATGAGTTTGACCGAGGTCACATGGTTTGGATCCGACCGCTTTCACTGCTTTCACTTCTGCATAATGGAAACTGCTTCTTGTCACAGTGTAGACATCGTTTTTAACCTCGGCTCTGATTTCTTCAGAGCCCTCCTGATATAAATTGTAAGATGCATGCTTTATGTGCTGTGGTAAGTAATATTTCATTATATTCTATTTGAAAGTCAACGTTGCTCATTTTAAAAATTGTGAACTTGCGGTCTTAACACCGCATAGACAGAATTGACTGACAGGAATGATTGCAAAAGGAAGTGACTGTTACTGTACATCTAAAGCAGCTTCTTGTCATTTCTCTGAGTAGTCTTCAGGAATTGGTCTTCAAGCTTCTTGAAGGAAATTCAAAGCTCTTCTTTGGATGTTGGCTGCCTTTTGTTCTGTCAAGATCATCTCACACTGCTTCAATAATGTTCCTGCATTCATAATTCCATTGGTTTTGACAAGTTTAATACCACTGTCTGAAATGATGTCCCAAACCATGACAGAGCCTCCACTGTGTTTTGTAGAAGGCATGGGTCTTGATCTCCTTGACACATAATGACCACAATTTTAACCAAAAGTTTCAATTTTGAATTTGTCACTTTATAAGACCTGTTGCCACTGATGTTCAGTCCAGTTCTTGTGTAATCTGGCACACCTTAGACATTTTCAGCAGTAAATTTCCATTGCTCTGTTTCTCAGAGAATTTATCACCACAAACAAGATGACACTCTCCCTGTTTCCCTTCCTTAAGATTGGCTTCTTTTTTCTTTCTTTTTTTCTCCTTTAAAGCCTGTGATGTCTGGCAGTTTTTGCAAGCAGAATTGTGATCTGAATGCACTGTTGTGCCAAACACATTTGTTCTTCCATGATGAGCTCTATAGATTCTCTTGCTAGTGTTTATTTATTTATTTATTTATATTAATTCGTGTACCTATACATATTGTAATAATCCAGTCCAGACTTGACAGGCTGAGAAAAAGAGAAAAAAAAAGTAAAGAAAGCGGAGAGAAAAAAAGAGAGAAAGGGGAGAAGATAGAAAAAGGTGATAGAGCACGAGCAAACTAACCACAACAAATCAACTGCTGCATCTACAAGCCACAAAAGAAAAAATACCAAAAGACAACAAACCAAAAAATGAATAAATTGATTACATCAGTGTCCGTGTTGATATAATGAATTGCACTTACCAAAGAGGGTGGAAAGGCAACAGCAAACCGGCCCTGCCAGAGGCCAGCCCCCTGCGCAGGCCGGCAGCAGGGCCCCAGGGCACTAGAACTGCCCAACACGCCGCAGAGCCCCCCCACCCCCCATGCTGAAGGAGCCCAGGCCGCCCCGGCCCACAACCACCAGGAGAGCAGGTCGATACCCACGACAGAACATCCAGCCCGGCTCAGTAACCCCAAGGCACTCACACCCGATTGGCTTCTTGACAGCCAACCTTCCACTGAGACCATTTCTGATGAGCATTTGGGAAACAATAGATGGATCAATTGAAGGTACAGATCTGTGTCAGATCTTTGCTAGACCCCCACTCCCCCCTATTTCTTAAGGACAAGACTTTCAGATGCTCTTCATAACAGCTCACAGCCCATTGGGAATCACCTTGTTGGTGCATAAATACTATTTTATGCCTGTGTTATCTTTGGCGTTTTTCATAAATCTAGCTAAAAAAATGACTGTTACTGCTAGTAACGAAATGCTGAAAGAAACAAATAGACATATACAACGACTGGATTGAGAATGAGTGAAAAAGCAGCCAATGTCCAAAGAAAAACTTTGAAAAACCTTCAGAGGGCCTGGAGAACTATTGTTCAAGACCACTTTAAAAATTACAAGAAAGTCTGGCTCCTTGGAAGAAAAATAAAAAGGAAATGAGTGGTGGTTTGAGACTTTTGCGCAGTACTGTAGGATAGTCTGTGATAATGTTTGAATGCACTGCATAATTCTTTTTATTATGTATGTTATAGTGCTTTCTCAAATCTTTATGAGACATCACCAAGCCACTGAATTTAATTGTGTTACCTTTTTTTCAGGCTCTGGTGAAATATGTCCTCATCCTAAGCCAGCTTCTCTTGTTAGTGTGGACCATAAATATCCAATTTTTACCATGTGACACAAATGTGAATGCAACTAAAGTTGACTGCAGTGACAGACCACTCAAGCATGTCCCCTTCATTAAGGCTACATCTGTAGCTTACATAGATTTAAGCTGGACTAAGATAAACCAAGTAGGGCAGCATGCTTTCATGGGTGTCCCAAATCTGCACACTCTCAAAATGTCAGGCAATTGTCAGCCAGGCAGTCTCAGAGCTCTGGAATATGCCACATGCAAAGTGAAAATCTTCAGTTATGCTTTCAAGAACCTACTAAAGCTGAAATATCTGGATTTGTCAGGAAACAGTCTTACCGCCATACCATGGTTACCAGAAAGCCTGGAGGTTCTTCATCTAGAAAACAATCACATCTTCAGGATTATCCAACCTTTGAACACTCCACATCTGGAAAAGCTCTTCCTCGCCAAGAACTGCTTTTATGCAAACCCTTGCAACCAGTCCTTTTACATCAGTGAGATGGTTTTCAGAGAGCTCCCTAAACTCAAAATCCTCACATTAGGGTATAATAATTTGACAGCTATCCCTAAAGGACTGCCACCCTCACTGGAGAATCTGGATTTAAGAGAGAATACAATCACAGAGATCTTAGAAGGAGCATTTGCCAACATGAATGCCCTCAGGGATTTGAATTTGGAGTGGAATTGCCAGCGTTGTGATCATGCTGCAAGGCCCTGCTTTCCATGTCCAAAAAATCTCTCTCTAGGGCTACATTCAAACTCATTTTATGCTGAAAACAGCTCCCTTACCTACCTAAGTTTGAGGGGGAACTCTCTAAAAATGTTTCCAGCGGGCCTTTTCAAACCACTGAAGAATTTGAAAAGATTGGACCTTTCTGACAACCTCCTGGCATACGCTATACAAAATGGCTCCTTCTTTGAAGAGCTGAGGGGACTCGAATGGCTTAGCCTTATCTATAACTATGAACCACTGAAGACTTTTCCAGAACTCAATCTGTCCCCAAATTTTAACAATATGTCTAATCTGCAATATCTTCTTCTGAGTGGTAACTTTTTCCTAAAACTTTCTAATCACAGCCTTGAAGTTCTCTCCAAATTTCAACATCTAAAAGTGCTAGAACTGAGAATGAATTTCATTAATACTATTAATTTGAAGGTTCTGAAGCAGTTACCCTCTCTCATTTATATTGATCTCTCCCAAAACATGCTTAATTTCCTTCAGTGCTGCTCAAGTTTACCATCTGGGGTTGCGGCACAGGAAAGTTGTCATAACCAAAACTCGTTTGCAGACAGTCTTCATGATCAACCACCCATTCGAATAGATGGAGAAGTCACATCTAGAAGTACTATATGGGAATACAACCAATTACATGAGCCAGAAATGCTGGAGGACAGTGTTGCAGGAATCCCACCACTACTGGGTTTTCAGCACCAATCAGATGTGCTGGAAAAGTTGGAGCAAAAATTTCCACAAATTCCTTCAATGTGGGACTTCAAAAATGTTCATTGCAAAAATAAGCTGACAGTTGACCTCTCTCAGAATGATATTGTATCCCTTAACAAACATGTGATGTTAGGCATGGAGAATGCAGTTTGTTTGGACCTTTCCTTCAATTACATGAACCAGGCATTGAGGGGTGGACTGTTTGAAGGTATGACAAATTTAGCGTTTCTCAATTTGTCTTACAATAGACTCGATCTTTATTATAATGATTCTTTCAGAGAACTTAATTCATCTCTGAAGGTATTAGATATTAGTAACAATGAGTTCCATTTCAATATGAGGGGCATGGGTCATCGTTTTGGGTTCCTTGAAAATTTGACTCAATTGGAAGCTCTAAGTCTGGCAAACAATGGGATTGGTATGCGAATAAATCAATGGCTGATCTGCAATTCTCTGAAGTACTTTGACTTCTCTGGAAATCACCTGAACATAATGTGGGGATCTGACAACAACAAGTACACTCATTTCTTCCAAAACTTGACAAATCTAACCTACCTGGACATCTCTAACAACCGTCTGAAGTCACTGTCAGCTGAAGTGCTGTGTAGCCTCCCAATCAGCCTCAAGGCCCTCAGCATCAGCAAGAATTTGCTAAACTATTTCCCATGGCGAAACATTTCGGCACTCACCAGTTTATATTACTTGAACCTAAGTTACAACTTCCTTTATAAACTGCCAGATTATACAGTAGCAGTAGAATTTGGAGTCAATTTTACCTTCTTGGACCTCAGTCACAATCGTCTCAGTTATATTCCTGAAGATTTCTTTAAGGAGGCAAAGTCCCTAAAATATTTGTATCTCAGTCACAATCAGATCAAAGAGTTGAACCAGGACCATCTCCCTGTCCTCTTTAAAAATGGCACTGCCCTTCAAAATCTCACCCTGCACGCCAACCCCTTTAAATGTGACTGCAATACATCCTGGCTTGCTGAATTTTTGAGTACTACGTCGATACATATTCCTTATCTGACCACAGGTGTACGGTGCGAATTCCCAGAGTCTCAGCAGGGTGAGAGCATACTGTCCATGGACCAGCATTCTTGCCAGGACCTATATGGTAGCTTAGCCTTCCTCGTCTGTTCCTTCATGGCTGTGGTGTTTACTGTTCTTCCTTTACTGAAGCATCTCTACGGCTGGGATATGTGGTACTGCCTGCAGGTACTCTGGGCTGGACACAAAGGCTACTCCCAGCTAGCTGGCACTGATTCTCAGTATCATTATGATGCCTTTGTGGTGTTTGACACCAGCAACCAGTCTGTGAGGGACTGGGTTTACAACGAGTTAACTTTCAATCTGGAGAACTCTGGTCAGAGGAAATTTTGTCTGTGCTTGGAAGAAAGGGACTGGATTCCTGGGCTTTCATGTATAGAGAACCTTCATAATGCTGTATACAGGAGTGTGAAAACAGTTTTCGTACTGTCCAGAGGTGTTAACGGCAATGTGACGGTGACTGGTGTGATCCGCCAGGCCTTCTTCATGGTTCAGCAGAGGCTTCTGGATGAGAAGGTAAAATCAGTAAGATCAGCTATTCTATTTTTCACGTGTGTGTTTTGTGGCAGCAGGAGTTAGCCCACAACCCTAAATTATCCCCAATTCTGTCTCAAAAAGGTGGATGTAGCTGTGCTGGTTCTGATGGACAAGATGTTTCCCAAACTGAAGTACCTTCAGCTAAGAAAGAGGTTGTGCAGAAAGTCTGTGTTGTCATGGCCGAGCCACCCGTGTGCTCAGCCCCTTTTCTGGAATCAAATGAGAATGGCACTGTCATCAGATAACCTCAAATTGTATGACAACAACATGAGTGAAAGTTTTATATAACCTCCTACTGCTAAACATTGACAAACCTACCCTTTGATTCACATACAGTACATGCCGCAGGTTGGTGTTTTTATTGTTCCATGTGCATGTGTTATATATTTTATTCTTATTGTTTTGTTGTTTTATTTGAATCATTTTTGCTCTTGGATGTAATTTGTTATTATTATTATTATTATGTAGAATATGATAATGTGGACGTCCTCTCTGAAAGTTTCTTAATTTTTTAGTTTTCAGTTACTTAATCCAGTGGTTTACACAAATTTCAACACCTGTATTTGTATTTGCAGAAAATATTATTAGCTTTCCTTTAGTTATATTTTGTCAGAGGAAGGCACTTTTGATAGCACATTTGGAGCAACGTGGACCTACAATTTACCTATTTAATTAGTTGTAGTTTGCTCCACACATTTAAGGGATGTGCTTGTTGTCCTTGTCAATCAGAAACTTTGATGTCTATTGATCTATGTAAATTTAATTGTTTTTCATTACTCTTTTGTCATTTGCACTGTATGGTTGACACAGTCCCATGGCACACCTTGACTTGCCTCAAGGCACACCATTTGGTGACCACTGATGAAATCTTTGTTTTCAGAGACCTTGCATGCTTGTTAATTGAAGTACTAATATAAGATAAATAAACTTGACTTCATTTCACTTGAACAACTTCATTTGATAAATACCTTCAGTCCTTCAGTCCCCAGTCTTCACATTTTCACTTCCCTTCAGCGATTAGATAGGAGGAAATGAAACTAGTATTTGTTGCAGGTTACAGCTCGCCCAGAACTTCATCAGCACCAACTCACATAATTATTTTTTTTTCTTAGTAAATTTAATGAGAAAAAAAGGGCATTGGCAGGTCTGTTGTGCCACACTGTAACACGTTGGGGCATTTTGTCTCATCATCTTAGGACTTTAGCTTGACATCTCTTTTCTGAGAGTGAAACCTTGGGCCAAATATAGTTATGATTACCCACTGTAATTTCTGGTTATGGCCTGTTGAATGCAAAATAGGATCCTGCCGAACAGCTGCACTCCCCTGGTAAACTTCAAAGAGAACTGAACAGGATAGTCACAAGTCATCACATTTCAGTGTATTCCAAAATAGTCTGGCTTTACTCAATCACGCGGTGTGATATATTATGTCTCTACATCTACTGCAAACAAATCACTTTTGTCTGTGTTGCCTCTCTTGTTTGAACATAGATATTAATTTCCATCTGAGGTGGCAAAAGAAATTTCAGAGACCTTCCATGTACCATTCCCAACTCATGATTCATAGGTATATGAAAAACAGGAAGCCATCCAATCGGGGCTCTTTGCGCTGCCATACCATGGCACTTGGTCGCGCACGCGCCAGCTGGGAGAGCGCGCCCACGCGGACCCGATGGCAGTACAGGTCATGAGCTGAGCCGCTGAGATCATGGAGCCTGCGCCGAGGTCGGACAGGGTACTGATGGGACTTTACAGTGATGGAGAGGTGCCTGTACGGTAAGCCTGAGCAAACATTTGGGTGTGCACCCTGACTTTGTGGAATCGTTTTAAAAAAAACATTATTTCAACAAATTAAACTGTGTGCTTTTAGTTTTAGCGGCAGATTAATTATTATGTAAGGTACGAGCCCGAACTCATGTAGCCGTGTGCATATGAGCAAGAAACTAATCCGTCATGCCGTGGTCATAGTAGAATTATGCGGGCGTCTGTGTCCAGGCTGCACAGTCACATGCACAACGATCGTTTTACTCGTGCGAAGCATGGAATACTGTTAGGTCCGCTTGGTAGTTTTTACATCAGGTTGGCAGCATGTTGAGCTCCACGGAAAGCCCTCCGAAGGATTGTAAACTGTCATCCAGAGCAAACGGGCAATGCTGTTGCAGTTTGGGCGGTGATTTGACTTTTCTCCTCGCAGCAACAGCTGGCTGCCAACTCAGAAGTAAGTGCAGCCGCTTGTGGACCGGAATGAAGTGAGGCGTTGCCTACTTTATTTTAGAATTTCAGCTCTTCCTTTGTCTGTCGTTTTTCATTCTGCCACTATGGTTTGACATGGGAGTTTACAGCTGCGGAAACTTGGCGCGTTTCCATGAATACGGACCAGTGACTTATGATACCTTCAGCCTAATGGGAATAATGCAAAAGGGCAAAGCTTTAACAGAAGCTTACTAAGCCACCATGCGTGGAATTCCCTTGTTTAGACGCTATTTGTAATTTTATTATAAAACCTAATTAATAGAATAACTAAAATAACTAATTGATGCCCACATTCCTACACTGACATTCCATAAGTACACACAAATTGCAGGCTCACGAAGCTAACTTCATTGTCTCAACAATGGATAAGGGATTGACAGCTATGTTATGACTGACAAGCAGACTTAACCAATCTCTCAGTTGCATCCTGTGCAGTGACTCCCAGCACCCAATCCTCATGGATTAGAGGAGGGATTATGATGTGGATTTGCCTCTGCAGATTTGCAGACAAGGCCCCATCATGGACTGGGATGATGCTGGGATCCACTTACTTTTACATGGGTATAGTCTTAACGTGTTGCCTGCCTATTTTCAGCTGAAGTCTTAGGTACTGGTATGCTGACAGCCTGGCAAAGTATAATGATAGATTTGTAAGTGCCCCCAAGGGATGGTAGGTATTAAATTTTGCATTCTTTAAAGACTATTGCAAATTGCACAGTGTTGTTTTCTTCCATAGGGCACGAGAATCCCAGGCACTTTGCAATAACTAGATTTAGTGCTGTCCATGGTGCTGAAACAGTCATACTGGTCCATCTCCCTTTTTCATTCTTTCACCATCTACTGTGCTGACTGTGACTGTGGGAGGTTTTCTAAATATAATGAGTGAGGCTGTAGAACTAGCCAGTAGCATACTGCACCACTAATCTGCAGTCTGGTTAGAGACATTTCTTTCCTGTCCTCCCATCATCAGTCTCACAACCCCTAATAAGGAAGAGTGAGGATTAGGGAGTACTTTAGTGATTGTAAGTCAAGTCATGAGCCACTTGTTCCCAACTCTTTTCATGAAGAACCACAATATTCTCCTATTGGTCTGTAAAAGGTTCTCTAGGAAATTAAATTTTTAAATACTTAAAATCTTCATTAAACAATTACTACAAACCACAAATTATATCAGGCTGGGTTTCACCAGGAGTTTGAGTAATAGTATGGTTTGTTTTATAGATGTGATTTCCTATACATGTTGTCGATTAGGTAGTCCTTGATTTAAATCATTGGTGTAATTTTATTAGGGTTACTTGTACAGCTGCTTGTGTTGATGCAACTTTTTACAGTCAAATCAATTTGGTTTTAAATGATTTGTCTCAAGTGATTGTCTCACTTTTGCCTTTTTAGAATCCATGATGTCCTGCACTGTAGCTGAAATTACAAGACCTCTGACCTGTGTGTCTGGGAGCCCTGTAGCTGACAGTGACTGCTGTTTTCCTCATTTAGGACTAAAAAAAACTCAGCCTCAAGCCCTAAACAGTCAGGGATGGATAGGTGAAAACTGAGAGACCAGTAGGTGGCCTTCATTTACTCTGTTATCCATAAAGGACATGAGCATATTCTTAACTTTAACAGTTTCTTTTCAGAGGTATTTTGCCATATAAAAAAAAATGCCTTTAAACATTCGAGCCAAGCCTACGCAGACCAAGCTGTCTGCTGCTGCTGCAAAGAGTAGTGGGCACACTGATGGCAGCTCATCTCATTCACGCTTCTCAAGGTCCCCTAAACATGGGAAAGGCAAACAGGCTTTAAGCTCATCCCCAGGGGCTCGTTCTGGGCTTGAACCAGGCTCTGTGTCAGGAGGTGTGCCTGCAACATCATCCAAACTGACCGGGGGACAAGGGTCAATGTCAAGGCCAGGTTCAAAAATCAAAGCTGACCCAGAAGGAGGCAAAGGGTCAACTCGTGGTTCAGCGACAGCTCCAGGGGGTAAAACCTTGTCTATGGAGAACATTCAGTCTCTGAGTGCTGCCTATGCCACTTCAGGTACTATGTATCCCAGTGAGCGGGAGTCCTTGGAAGCCTCTGGTGGGTATCCCAAAGGTACCATGACACTGGGTAGAAGTACCAGCCGTTCCTCCTACACTGGCCGGACAATAGCTACAGGAAGCAGCCCAAACATCACATCTTCTGGAATCCATCACTCATCAGACCATTGTGGAGACCAGACGTTTCTTTCTGGAGGGACTTCCAGTTTACGGCGGCAGTCTGGAAAACATGCACAGATAATGGATTCGGCTGGACGGGGAGAGGTTTCTACATTTGATCTCCAGACTCAGCTGAGGGATCTGCAGAGAGAGAACAACAACCTGCGGAGAGAACTGGAAGGAGGGAGGGATGGAAGGACAGGCCCCAACATGAACAGTGTCAACTTCTGGAGCCCAGATGTAAAGAGAGAAAAGGGGGTGAGGCGAGAGGAGGGAGTGAGGAGCTGCATTGTGAAGGACCAGTACAGGACAAACCAAGAGGATTTGCAGGTGAGCTTGTTTCAAAGACATTTTCTTCACTGAACATAACTGTTGCTGCAGTTAGTGGGTCACTTTAAAGGTTCTTAGTGTAACATCCAGAAAACCGTTGTTATTACTGACTAAGCTTCTGTCAATGTCCTGTTGCTCATGGCATGTGCTAGCACTGGCCAAATCAGTGATAATATAGACATGACACTGTGCTACACTGATGTGTTGGCCAACTGCTCCTGCCTTCCATCACCCACTAGCTAGTTACTGTATAAAGCAATCTTTAGTTAGACCTTTAGTTTGTACTGTTACATAATTTAGTATTGACTAAATCAACACTGTTTAACATATTATATAATCATGGCTCATATTTGCTGGTGAAGGAATTTGGCAAGACAGGCAACTGGTCCTTTCACTTCACGGTCACATACACCTGAGTTTGATCTTAAGTGGGCTGGATAATTACAACTATTGTTTCATACCCTAACCCCCACCCCCCAAAAACCAACCCCCCTGCCAAAAAAAGAAGAAAGAAAAAAAAAGAAAAAAGAAATTCCCTTTGGTTCAGCATGAAAAAGTCTAACCACAGATTTATTTATTCCATTTATAAAACTGCTAATGTTTCAACATGTATTTGTTGTTCCACTTTTTAAAAAAATACTACAGTAGGAAATCAAATAAATCCATCAGCACGGCTTTTTGGGCTGACACTAAAGGAAATAAATGCACAAAATTACAGAAAAGGTACTGGTAGTTCATTATCTGAACTTTGTCCAATAAAAAAAACAAAAAAAACCCAAAAAACAAACAAACAAAAAAAAGGGACATTCTCTGTTAATTCACAGAATTTTTTTTGTTTTTATTTATTTATTCATTTTTATATTTTTTTCCTCAGGACCTAAACCTTTCTGCCTAATGTAATACAAACTGTTTTAAAAAATAATAAATACTGTGATTTAATGGTTTACTTTGGTGTTTTATGCCCGGTCATGTAGATGCTTTTGTCACTGGGAAGGTTGTAAAACTGATGAAAACAGTTGCAAGTCTTTCTTTCACATTTTCATATTTTTCACATCCTTCAAGGTAGGCTGGAAATGTCCCTTTGTCGGCTGGTTGACGCCCTAGCTGTAACGTTAGAAGGATGACAGGCACAGATTAGGCAGTGAGCTTTAGCTTAACTACATGAATCTGGGGATGTTAAGTTTGTAGCATTACCTGATTTGATCCACAAAACCAAATGAAGCTCCCATGAATTAAATGCCATGCCTCAGTCACATTACTTTTTTTTTTTACCAGACAAGGTTACTAGAGCTTTCTTATTAGTTCATTAGTTAACACTAGCTGACCTGCTGACTTAGATGAATTACTAGCTTTGTTACACAGAAACTGGTCCAAAATCCAGCTGACAGAGGCAACCCAGAGAGACTGGTAAGGTCTCATGTTTTAAGTTACCTTACAAAATGATCATGCTTCGGTATTGAAAAGCATTTCTTTCATAAAAAAAAATGGAAACAGAACCTTTAAAACCTGCAAGTCTTTGTTACAATAAATGTTACATTTTTGATTTTACTGAAGTCTCATTTTAAAGTGGCACTCTGAAATAAGCCTGAATGGAATGTCTACACCCCATTCAGGCTTTTGGTGCTGACCCACCCATCTCCTCTGCACATCATACTCCTCACTTCATACCTTTTGTTCCTGATTTCAAGGTTGCACTGAAAGGCGTCTGTGCAGTTCATTTGCAAAGATGCTTGCGAGGCTCCCTGTGTTTCCATGGGAACGGGCACTGGAGGCATCCACTCCAAGTTTCTAAAAAACCTCACAGTTACTCCTGAAGGGATAGTGACCAGTCTGTCCTGTGTCACCTGTCCCTGGAGTCTGGTCCATTCAGTTTGAGGCGTTATCCATCTGTCTGCCTCACTGCACAGCGGCTGTATAGTATCTGTTCTTTCTTTATGTGTCTTCCTTGTGTTTTTCATCCTGCCAGCCTCCGCTTTCTCCATTTGTTTTCTTGAGCATTTTACTCCTTCATGTGTCTGTCTGTGTGTGTCTGGTGGAAACACCTGAAAATCAATGTAAAGAACATTAAACGCCTCTTATTTGAAGATTCTTTCACACCTTACAATAGCTTTAGCAATTCCACTTGAATTTTTGTGTTATGCAAAAACCTTGATCATATCTGCCATATCTCCCATCTGACTCCTCCTCCTTGTAACCAAGGAGCCACCTCTGCATTTGTATTTATAGCTTTTTTCATCTCACATTGTCACAGAGTGCGAGGACACTGCGACACATACACGCACACGTACACACACACATACACACGTTCTTCTCATTGTGAAAGCAAAGGGCAAAAGGAAAACAGAAAACTTTATAAGTAAATCAGAGTCTGTTGAATGCAGAAGTTAGACTGCGGCATCCTGCCCTCACGCGAAACTTGCTGAAGTTAATATAAGAAAATGCTCATTAACTGTTTGCTTTCCTGAGCCTTTTTTCCTTCATCACATCCATGAATACGAATTCTCACAAAGTGTTGCTAGTGAGTGTAATATAAGTTCTGTTTTAACCTAATCAAGTAAATCATTTGCTTGATGTAATCACACCAGCAAACATTAATCCTTGTAAAGCATTATATTACACTTGCTTATACTTTCTGTCTATCTGTTTATCTCTCTCACTCTCCTGTGCTTCTTACAGATTAACAGATCTAGTTTAGCTTTAACCAGTTACAGTTTTCACAGCATTGTCTCATTATGATATTGCTCTTTTTGTCTCTCAACTGTAATCTTTAATGCATTTCATAAGGTAAAATTATCATGTAAAATATGAAAAGGGTCATTCTTTTAAAAAATTATTTCCTTTAAAAAAGGCTGTAAAAGGGAAGAGATGTTATTCTTAAGCCTGCTGCTCTCCCTTATCACCACCTTCATTCAGTCTGTCACTTTGCACCTTTTTTGTCTCCATTTTCCCTGTTTTTTCTTTCTTTTTCTGCTCTTTGAGACACCCTGGAAAGAGTTCAGTCTGGCAAGAGAACTTTGTTATTAGCATAAGGAATGTCACCTCTCTCAGCAGCAGTGACTAGTGTTGTCCCCTAACCATCTGTTTGTTTTGCGTATGTTTGTGTTGGTTGTGTGTCTGTGTACATGCACAGTTGTACGTGTGTATTTGCATCGTGGTTGTGTACGTGTTTATGTGTAGGATTCTCCTCCCACTCCAACTTAATATTCAGTGCTTGTTGTTGCATTGATTATCTGTGTTCACCCTCAGCTCCCTCCTACGTCTCCACTCCATGTCCTTGGCTCGCTGCACCTTCTGGACTGGAAAAGCTTAGAATATTTGAGTAAAATAAGTAATGCCTTTACACTGAGGAGAAAATAGTCATTTAACTTTATCGTGTGTTTGTATAGGTAAATTATATTTTGTCAGGTTTTTTTTTTGTTGCACAGTTTGCATAGAATTTCACATGTCCCTTTCAAACACTGATTGAATTTCCAAAAATCAGGAAACTGAGATTTTATTCTGTGATCGTTTGCCTTGCAGTGTGTTGCAAAAACTGAACTAATAAGTGAGCTGTGTTGCCCCCAGCAACACACTGATATTTAGTGGCTAGATGCTCAAATAGTAAATATAGTCATGAGTCAAGTTTTATAAATTTACTTTAAACCCACAGAAGTTATTTTTTGCCCACGTAAAGTGCTTACAAGGTTTTTAGATGTCTTTCCATTTTGTACAGCAAAGAGTGGAGTTTTTAAAATGAATATTATTGCCCATAAAGGGTCCTGCAGTTGTTGTAGTGATTGTAGTATAATAATAATAAAAAGAGTGGTTAGCACTGTTGCCTCACAGTAACAAAGTCCAGGGTTTGAATCCACTATCTGGCTCTGGCCTTTGTTTGCATGTTCTCGCCATATCTGCGCAGGTTCTCTCTGGGTGCTCCACCTTCTTCCCATAGTCCCAAGTCATGCAGTTAGTGGGGTTAGGTTAATTGGTGATTCAAAACTTCCCATAGGTGTGAATGGTTGTTTGTCTCTTTTTGTTAGCCCTGCAACAGGCTGGCAACCTGTCCAGGGTGTACTCTGCCCCACGCCCTATGGCAGCCGGGATATACTCCAGCCCCTAAAAACTCGTGAGGAGGAGTAAATTTATTGCGAATTTGACTCCAGATTTGTAGTTGTGCCTCTTTGAAAATATGGGCATTGATTCTCTTTTAGGCAATCTTTGAATTTTGAAATGTTCATAAATTTGTTTCCATGAATTGCATTTTCTTTTTCTATTTGGAAATCATTTGTGCTGGAAGCTCTTTCTCCCTTACAAAGTTAGTCTCACTGCAGACAAGCCTGGGTTACTCCACATGAACCCAGCAGCGTTTTCATTTTCTTCAAGGAGAAATCTCGTCCCCTTGTGGCCATAGTGTGCAACTAGTCTCCAAGAGATTTACAAACTAAGATGACTACCTTACAGTTTTGTCTTTCTATCAATTCTCACTTTTGGCTTTTTGTGTGTGTGTTTTTCTCACATCATCTCTCTCTGCTGCAGCCTGGGAATAGCAGAAGAAACAAGGTCTGTCTTCATAGACCCCACCATATTTTTACATTTGAGTCTTTTCACATATTTAGGGGTTTTAATTTATTAAATTTGCTAGTGTATAATTGATACATTTATTTAATTATTGAATAAATATGAGCTGTGTCTTTTATAGCAGCTTCCGTTAACTGTTCAAGAGCTTCAGGAGGAACTGAGGGCTCACAGAGAGATGAACAGCCGCTCGCAGCAGCAGCGTCAGCAGGGAAACTCCTATCGAGAACTCCATATGGACCAGGAACTCAGAGGGGGACTCAGCCCTGGCCATAGCCCCAGACAAAGCCCCAGCAACCTGCAGAGTCCTGGACCGAAGAGCAGCCCCAGAGCCAGTCCATCCAATACCTACAATCCAAGGCAACAGGAAGCTGACATCATCATTCACAGCCCTGGTTATGGCTGTAACACTGCAGTAGCTGCACAGAGAGTCAGCCCAGCGGACACCCTTCAGCGTGGGCTCAGGAGCAGCCCAAATCAACCCCTCTACAGTCCCAGCCAAGGTCCCGGTGTAGTCCCCAGCTCTAGTTCTCGCCGTCCTTGTAGCCCCTGTCAGGTACCTGGGTGTGACGGCTTTTCTTCACCTCCTCCCCTGGTTCCATCAGAGGAGAACTTCTTCCAACTACAATCGGAGCACGAGCGGCAGGCCAAGGAGCTATCTCTGCTGAGGAAAACCATGGAAGAGATGGAGATGAGAATTGACTCTCAGAAGCAGACGCTGGGCGCCCGAGACGAGAGCATCCAGAGACTGTTAGAGATGCTTCAAGGCCAAGGTCAAGGTCAGGGACACTGGGGACGGGGACAGCGAACGGGCATAATAACCATGGCAGCACAGGAGGCTGAATCTCAGCTGGAGAACGTGCATTTGAGAGAGGTGCGTATTTTCCTGTTGATATTTCTACACATCTGAACCATTCGTCTATACTATCATCATTTTAACAGGCCTGTATATTTGTGTAGGATCATGCATGTTTTTTAATTTTATCAATCATTATCCTCAATTGCATTGCCTGAATTAACGTTTAATTCACTGGTGACTGAGTCAAATCTTCCAGAGTGCCAAATCAAAATCATTTGGCAACTTTGGTCACCATACAATCATATGCATAATGGTTAGCTAAACACATCTTGCCATCTTCAATACCAAAACATGATTTTTTTCTATAGTTTTTAAAAATATGTCCACATCAAAGTATATTTGATCTGATGATACAGTGTATTTGTATTGGTAATGTTAATTGATGAGATTATATGCTTGACTTGGGTGTGCATGGATGCCTAAGCTCTATGTATATTTGTATCTCCAGCCACCTGTGAGTCTCTCTGTTCAATGCAAAACGGGGGAGCAGGAATCAGCTCAGCAGGTCTTATCAATGGGCCAGATTAACATACGGAGAGCTCTAAGCCTGCGTTGAGCCATGCAGTTTTATAATCTGTGTGTATGTGTGTCCTCATGAGTATGCTCACATGGCAGTCGGACAAACACCAGTTTATGTGTACTGTGCACTGCGTTTGACATTTAGGGTTAAATCTGCAGCATTGAGATGTTGAGCGTGTTGTGCCTTCAAATAAATACTAGATAAGAGGGAAATTTAGTTTAGCCCATGGAAAAACAAATGCTGTTTCAAGTGCTTATATTTCTCTCTGCCCTGTGGTTTCTTTTCTTAATTAGAGTTGTATTATGTACTAGCCTTGCAGCGAGCACTGCTGTAGCACAGGTGTATCTGTATACTCTGCCATTAGGGCCAATACTAGGCTGCTCTGTGCTCCTCACTACTGCCTTATCTATTTTTAACTCCTAAATCTTCTTAGCCTTTAATTTCTCTACCTCTATGTGTGTGTGTGTGTGTGTGTGTGTGTGTGTGGGTTTTGTATCTGTGCATGCCCCCGATATTGCTTGTGTCATAATGTTCTTGTTTTTCTGTGTTTGTTTGTGTGCCTCTCTGCGTCTGCTCTGCCCAGTTAGAAAAATTGTGTGTGTTTGTGTGTCTCTGAATGAGCATGCGTACACATCTGGAGCCAATCGGCTTAGTGTTTTCAAGAGAGAACACTCCCTCCCTGGGTGGCTGATGGGATATCTGCCCATTTGGTCACTGTGGTGATTTTGTTTAAGGGGAGTGTGGGTGTTTCAGTCCATACTAATGCAACCACTGCTGTGTATGTTTGTGTAGGTGTGTGTGTGTGTGTGCAATGTGTGGGACCTAACCATGCTGTGTGTGTAAGAGGTGAGTACCTGTTCACACACACACTGTGTGCCATGCTATTTTTAAGTCCTTGACAGTTTAACATATAGTATGGAGGAGGAGGGGACATATGTTAGAAAGAGTGGGAGTGATGGCGGTTCTGTTTTCCTTTTTTTTTTTAGTAGAAAAATATGCTGTGTTTGTCTGAATATTAATGTATGATTAATGAGTAAAAACAGCCTGACCTCCCTGATTGAAAAGAGAGGTGATTGTTCTTTTAGTTTCCTCCCTAGTTTCCTTCTGGTCTCATCGTTTATATTTTTATATACACAGGGTGCGGTTTGTGGAATTTTTTTTTTAAAATGTATTTATTTTTGATTTATTTTTTTTTTATTTCATTTTTTTTTAAATATAAAAATAACTGGTGCAACATTCTCAGACCTGGTCTGCAGACATGAGGGACACAATAAATAATAATAATATAAATGGTTACATCAATTTTCACATACCAGAAACAGAACTCCATCTCATATGCCAAATGTACAAACTTCTATATTTAACATAATTTCAAAATGCAATACCACAACATGCTGTCAACCAAATAAATGATTAAATAAAAACACCTCTTCAGTATTTTCCTACTGGTCAGAATAAGATGAAATTATGCCTCCTTTTTTTCTACTTTTGTATGGAGGTGTCTTCAACTGTCTGCCACGCCTCTTTTATCCACATCTTTGCAAAACTCAAGACAGGGAAGGAGGCAACCTCTGTTTTACAGCATCATATGCGGCATGTTTTAACTTGTGATAGATGCAGTGGATGGAGGTTAGGTTAGGATTCATATTTTTATGTAGGAGTATATCTGCTCTTCTGTATGGGCCCATTATAGCAGCTGCACCATGTCATAGATAGCAGCTCCAGTTCATGATTGCCATAGGTAATTCAGATGTAGATGCTCAGGTATGTGTTTGACACTCAGTAGTAAAATTTCAGGGTTTTTTTTCTGAGGTTCCTGTAAAGTATGGCCGGCTCTTTCTCTGAATCTTTTTCATTTTTCTTTCTCTTAGCTGGCGGTTTGCCTTGTAAAACAGCCTATTGGTGCTCAGTGGGTGAGTGAGAGCAATCTTTAGCAACTCTTTTACTAAAGAGCTATGCTGTTTTATACATGGGAACACGGCGTGAACTTGCCTCGCTCAAATAAGCATACGTTTCCCCAAAAAGACATTATGTGGATGACCGGATGTGTTGCTCTGTATATTATTCAACATTAATTTTTACTTGTATTTGTACTTGTGCAGGTGGACAAGTTACCCATTTTTTCCCCTTTGTACCATGACATTACTTTCCCCAGATTTTTTTTAAACCGTGTTCCTGCCATCAGTGTCAAAATAAGCACACCTTCTTCTTCTTTCCTCTTTAGGGGTTTAGGATTCCCACAGTCCAAAAACAAAAACATTTGAAATGATGTCTTTCAGCTGCTTTTCAATGTAGCTGGTTTATTAGCACTGCCTTACAGAGATATTAAGTCATTTAATGCATTTGTCACTTTGTGGGTGGCGCAGAACTCAACTGCTTAGAGGCCACTCTATCCAAGCAGTAGCCTACTTCCTGTGAAGGCATTTTGTCTTTGTGTAGCTAAAAAAAGTAATTTTGCTTTATTTTGTGAAGGCAAGTCAGTGATGTTAGTGCAGCTATTACCTCTATCTGGGGTCACTGCTGTTAGTTTTTTGATTAGCTCCAAAGGAAACTAGCCCAACTTCCTTTCCTTACCACACCCATTGCTCTCATCTAAATCTAAATCTCAGCTTGTTTACTTTAAGCTGAGCTCATAAATACTCCCATTTTCAGTTTGCCTCTCATTTTATTTTACTTTTTTCCCCCCTTTTTGCTGGAATCAAATAGTGATCTTAAATTTGTGTTTTATCTAAAGAAAGCTGAAGACATTTATGCTTGTATGATGAAAACCTGAGAGCTGACTGGTGTTTCTCTGCATACCATCCAGGACAGACCATGGCCACATGTGAAATCACTTGAACCAGCTGTCTGTGCTTATGTGTGGATTTGCAGTTCGTATGGATGTAGAGCACACTCCATCACCTCTTTACCTGCTGATGTATGTTGTCAGTGGATGGTGTGTATAGTGGTGTTCTCTCACTTGGGTTTCCTGTTTGAATTGGTCACTGATCAGAATACCTGAACTACACAAATCCAACACAAGACACAAGACTGACACTGGTGTTTTTCCAGCCTATTCATAACACTCATAGAAGTAATTTGGAAGCTCTTTTCAAAAAGCTTCTCCTTTAAAGGATTTACTGGCCACCTAAACTTTTGCAATACTAGTAAGATCCACAGGGTGGCAGTGTTCTATCAGAATTTGACCACCCTGGTAATTACCATCACAAACAGAGCCAAAGTTGTGTGTGATGGGACCACATACTACACACACACACACACACACACACACACACACACACACACACACACATGCTGAGAGGCATAAATCTGGGCCTAATTGACTCTCCCCAGCCGTCAGGTCCCTGTAGACCCAATAATAACAGCCGCACCACTGGTCTGTTCCTGCCCAGACCTGACCCGCTGCCAAATGTGTCCAAACACACGCACATTCACACTTTCACAATGAGTTTTTTACTTGGAGA
>VUQK01038354.1:61046-71116 GCA_015106715.1 Bujurquina vittata | reverse complement strand
ATCTTAGAAACATGGTGTCTAACCAGATACTTACTCTGGATAGCATTACCTTGGCCTCCAGTAACACTGTGAGAAATCTCTGAGTCATTTTTGACCAGGACATGTCCTTCAATGCACATATTAAGCAAATAGGAAGGACTGTTTTTTTTGCACTTGTGCAATATTTCTAAAATTAAAAACATCCTGTCTCAGAGTGATGGTGACAAGCTAATTCATGCATTTATTACGGCCAGGCTGGATTATTGTAATTCAGTCTGAGAAGACTGTCCTAAAAGCTCCCTGAAAAGGTTTCAGTTGATCCAAAATGCTGCTTTTAAGATTAGGCTTAAAACTTAATTTTTTTGATAAGGCTTATTGTTAGGGCTGGGTCATATATTCCTGAACCATCTCTTAGTTATGCTGCAATAGGCCTCAGGTTCTGGGGGGTTCTTTTCATTCATCTCTTTTCACTCTGTTTTTTTTTTAAACTTTATTAATCCCTTTGGGTTAGGGTTCCGTCAGGGAAATTACAGAGGGTTTCAGATCACTCATCCAGAGACAAGCATCTGCGGTCATGCAGCCAGAGACCAGCTACCATTAGGCAATGTGGTTTAAGTGTCTTGCCCAAGGACACAACGCAACGCAGGGACAGGGCTTTCAACCTTCCAGCTGAAAGGCAAGCGCCTACCCACTGCGCCAGCTGCCACGCTTTGCATTTAATCATTAGTTATTATTAATCTCTGGCTCTCTTCCACAGCGTGTCTTTTGTCCGGTCTCTTCCCCTACCCCCAAATGGTTGCAGCAGATGGCTGGTTCTGCTGGAGGGCTCTTCCTATTAAAAGGGAGTTTTTCCTTCTCACTGTCGCCAAGTGCTTGCTGACAGGGGGTTGTTTCGACTGTTGTGTTTTTTCTGTAATTATTGTAGGGTCTTTAGGGGGCTGTTTGTTGTGCTACGGTGTATAAATAAAACTGCGTTGATTAGCTGACAGCGATCAGCTGGCGCTCAAAGAAGCCACACCCCTAACACCACTTTAAACCTTAGCAGAATCTAAATTGAGCCATAAAAACACTCATGCACATTATAGCTGTTAAATGAATTGTGTAATGTCCACAGCAGCAGTGCGTGAGTGTGTGCGCCTGTAAGTGCTCAAAATGGTATGAAAAAGAATGGTATTTGTGTCACTTTGTGACATATTGTGTGACGTCACTTTGACAATGCCAAAACCACTATAGGTTTGTGACTTTATTTTCCTTTATCTATTTTTCTAATGACTTTCTCCTGGTAACTATGCTCTGAACTCGGGCGATTCCTTTAGGCAAAGTCTGCTAAAATGCAGACTTCTGGAAAGTGTGAACATAAATTGACAGTTGGACCCTAAGCCCTCTAGAACTTAGCAGCAAAGCGCCTCATTGGGACTTGGTCATGTCTGTCTTATAAACAGGAAGTCCCAGGGCGTCATTTCATCTCACGCTGCAACGCTGAAGAGGTCTGCCTGTGCTGTGTCTCCATTCAGAGGGTTTTAACCTGCCCTAATGGCCCCAAAGGACAAATAAGTCTTTTCAATGAGAAAATCCACAGAAATGTTAAACTTAAGAAATGTCTCCCAAAGGCAGTGTTTCCCTCTGCACTGTGGCAGACTGTGGAGGTGGGGAGCCGTGTAAAAACAGGCAGTAGCCTTTAGAGGATTTGGACTCATTTAAATTGCCACAATTTTTTATTCAAGTTAGCTAAGGCTAAAAAAAAAGAATCCAAGACTTTTGTGTAAAACTCGTGGGAACAAAGTTTCAATGCAAACTTAGTAGGAACAAAATAGCTTGTTAAATCAAACCTGAACCAAGCGGCTGACCTTGTTCCAAACGACTTCACAGCAATAATATGTAGAGGCCGGTCTCATGCAGTCTGCAGACTGAGCTCAAACAGGCTTTACAGTTGGACTGCGTCACTTTATTGCCTTTAAATCTAATGACTTTGCTACTATTTAGCTGCTTACCTTCCCTCCTTCATTATTGTTCAGGAGTCCTCCTCATAAACAAATATGGTTGCATGTGCAGTCGCAGGTACAGATAAACTGCTCACTTGTGTTTAAGGAAACCATTAGAGGAGTTTTACTGAAGAATTTCAAGAGAATGTAAACTTTGCAGCATGGAAGCATTACTTTTTTCATTTCTCTAATAGTTATTTTCCCAAACACCCATCAGGTCAGCAAACTGTACCATTGAATTTTTCCATAACTGATCAATAAATTAAATTCACACCCTGCATTCATCTTAGCTGAACGGCATCATCTTCCACTGAAGTTCAATGTCTTAGCCGAAGACCGGCCTACACACAAATTTTAATTTTCTGCGACAGCCACTGTGTATAGAATAGCAATAACACTTTATGTGTGCGGAGAGTGACATCGCAACCTCGAGTTTTGAGAATCGTTTTGTGCCCCTATAAAGCTGTACCTTCGGGGCTGAGAAACGAAGCCAGCGGAGATGTGCTGCAGTTAATTGAATGGCCACTTGAGCAGGTTTCTGCCAGGAAAGTTGTTGACCCCGGTGGGATGGGGCAAATTAATGCTGCACTCAATTACGGAAGCACTGTCAGTCCGCTATGACGCTAATTGTGGGGCACAGATGGAACAGCACAGTTGTGTTGGCCTGAATTAATGATTTAGCCTGGGCTAATCTGTTGTTAGTGGACATAACTGGATGAATATCAGCTGAACAAGCAAAACAGTATTAGGTCATCATCACATGAGAAGCTCCTATAAGACTGGAAGTCTTTTTGGAATCGCAGGTTGATACCAGCCTCCCTGAGCCTGGTCCTGCTGGAGGTTTCTTCCTGTTAAAAGGGAGTTTTTCCTTCCCTCTGTCACCAAGTGCTGCTCATAGGGGCTAGTTTTGATTGCTAGGTTTTCTCTATAATTATTGTAGGGTCTTTACCTCACAATATGGATGGCTGTTCTCACGATATTTCGTTGTATGTAATGACAATGACAATAAAAGCTATTCTATTCTATAATGCACCTTAAGGCAACTGTTGTGATTTGGCGCTAAATATTTTTTTTTATTTTTATTGAATTGGTGGCTGTTAAACAGAAGGTACTTTCCCGTTGGCTTCACTTCATCCTTTGCTTATGTTGCCTGTGTTTCCAACACCTGTTGGAAAATAGGAATTATGATAAAGCTTGAGTTTTTCAACATAGAGATGATATACAAATGCATTCCTCTGGTCTTTAAATGCATTAGTCTGAAATTATGCCACTTCATAAGTTTAATGCTGCCGATTGATGACCAAGCTTTTAATCCCCTTCCCAATTCTGAACTATCTTATAGGATTAATTTCAAGGTAACAATGTAAAGGACTCAATTCAAACCATCTCAGCCCTGCTGGAAATTAACAGCATGATGGGTTTTGGAGGGGGAAGAAAAATCAAATGGAAATTGCTGCTGCAATGCAGTGACTCAGCTCCTCTTGTGTCAGGGGATGTCAGGTGTATTTGAGATGCAACAGTGTGAGAAATTTCAGCGAAGGAATGTTTGATGCCATGTCTCCCTCATAGCAAATGTCAGGTGTAGGTGACTTTTAAAGCTCTGATACCGATTCCGATTTATTTTTACACTTTACAGCATTTTCGGCAGCGTTACAAGATATACAGTAAGCGTCTGGTCTCAGTTTCCTTCCCATCAGAGGAAATTGAGAAATGTGGTCAGATTTGATCCTTACCACGCTGCTGTACAACACTCCGGTGTAAACAATAAAGGTAAGCCCAACCAATCGCATCGCTTGGCATGTCCCCACTGCTACACTGCCGTTTTCCCCAGCTTGTGCTATAATCAAGGCTCGCGGAGGCACAATCGATTCAGTCACCCAGTTCTGCTGTAAAACCATTTATTAAAACATCAAATACTCTGGTGGATGTGTGCCCAGTGATTACCTTTGCAAATCAATTAAGCTACTGAGTAATTGATTGGATACGAGTCCGTGGTTCCTGGATCCGTGTGTTTTTGGAGCGAGTGAAGGTCAGCACGTTTGCACCGGCTTTGCTTCAGATTCCACTCTTTCTATCGAATGAGGTTGAGTTAACATGAACGGAGGGATCAATAAAGAAGGGATTCAGTTTATGTTTTGGGATCTCTCCGGGGGGTAAAGGAATAGATTGTGTGGTTGTGTTCAGCGGTCACACTTTAACTTAAACTGAACATTTCTGCAGTGAAAGAAAAATGTCTTTTGTTTCAAAGAGTAATATTCACACACAGATTGAGGCACTGTGATTAAAAACAAACAATATTTGAGAAAGAAATCACTCCTTCAAATCACAATTTTGCAACCTAACGCGTGGCAGATGTTTCTGGTTGTGAGGTTGTAGCTTTGACTTGATGCTATTATTGATGTACAGACAGGAATTCTGCATTGTGAGCTCTGGTAACGCACATTCGAGGCTTTATCTTACAAATACTGATGGGAATTTGTGGTCAGTGTCCCCGTAAAGCCAGGAAAAAAATGAAAGGAGACGGTTAATGAGCCTCCACAAGTCATCTGAACGGGAAAATAAAAGACATTCCAGAAAATCCGTTTTACAATGGCTAAATTCTCGGCAGCATCAAGATGCAAACATCAATGAAACTAAAGTCAGGTAAATATTAATATGGAGTCCTCATGAGTTTCATCGGAGTCAGGTAGCAAGCAGAGTGCCGGCAGGACACGTGAACTGGGATCAACATCAGCAGCTGCATCCTTTGAGGATCTTGAAGAGGTAGGTTTTCCCAGAAGGCGATTATTCATTAGATTAGTGTGGAAACGTGGTTCTGGTGGTTGTGTACTGATGAATTACAGTGGCCAGTAATTTGCACGGTAATTAAAGATTTGAGCTCCTCGCCGTTCTGCAAGCATAAATCACATTTGCAAAGATGTCTGTGAAGCACTCCACCTCATTACAGCCAAACTGCCTGTGTTTGAACTCAAACCTTTATCACAGACTTTTCCATAACCCAACATGGTTTACAACATACTGCTGAGTGCTCACATCAGAAGGGCTGAGGTAGAAATCTCCCTGAACACTGATAATTGACTAAAATACCAGTTATAACTGAAATTGAAGCTTCAGAGGAACGGCTAGCTAGGACCACTCTTAAGTTGGTGGTTCCTGATAAGACAGAACAAGTTCCTGGCAGTCCGAGCTCCATTCATTTATTTGTGTAGCTGCCTGCTAATGATAACGTGTCCAAGGGTGCTTTCTGTATAAAAGAAAAAAGAAAAATGAATGCATTTCTTCAGTGATTGTTTGTAACACTAAGAACTAATAAGACGAATGGCTGCTTCCCTGCTGTCAGTGCAGTTTCTTTCAGCTAGTTTGCTCCTTTAAGCTCAAGTGGGTGAGATGCTGATAAAGGAAGAGCTAAACAAGCTGTATTATCTTGCTGACAGTCTAATGAACAGAGTGATATCATTGTTAATGTCAGGGACAAATATCGAGGTGGATGCATGAGGTGTTGAGCTTAGGAAAAGCTAGTCCAGTGTGGCTAAAGTCAAGCTATCCACCCACTGCATTGTGTGTGTTTTTTGGGGTTTTTTTTCACCTACACACACTACCACTAATATAATTTAAGGCTGTTTTGCCAATGCTGCTTGCATGTGTTAGTCATGCACTACATTTTCCAGTGCACAGGGTTATATGTATGAAGGGCCAAAATCGCAATCTTTCCCTAAACCTGACCAAGTGCTTTAATGTAACAAAGTAGCTTTAAGTGCTCACAACGATGTGAAAGTGTAAAGTATAAAGCCAGTAAAAACCATAGATGCTATAAGCTCTGGACTCTGTGCCATGTTATTTTTTATGAGCTGGTAGTTACTTTAAATTAGCTAATTGCTGGAGATTTTTGGCAGTCACCAGAAATCAGCTGCAAAGAGGATGCTTCTTGTGATTTGAGATTGTCCAGTTGCCCAGAGTTTGTACTGAAGACGCAGATGTGTCTGTAAAAAACTCTCTGAGCTGTTGTGAAACTTTATAAAGTGCAAACCAGAAATCCAAACTAGGTCAGATGAAATAATTCTTCCTGTATTAATGGGGATTGTTGCTTTTCATGGAGGATTGTGTGCATAGCTGTCAGTGCAGTGTTTGAGTAATGATGCATTTAAACGAGGTACAGACAGAAAGCTCATGGACAACATGAAAGCTGAGGCAGAGAAATCATAATGAAATGACATCTGGTGTTCAAAATGTGGTCAAAGCAATACTTGAAGCAACTTTTTGTGCCTAATGAATTTCATCCTGTAAGATCAATGTGGACTTTTTTATATTTCCCTTCCCCAGACAAAGTTAATTTCCACAGTTTCTGTCAAACAACATTTTGACTGCTTGCCATTGTTTAATTAAGAGGAGGTGTGTGCTACACAGGAACACGCACACGTTGGCTGGATGAAGGAACTCCTCCGCTGGGACTTCATTCAGTTTGAGAGACTTGCTTGGGTGGAAGACAGAAGATATGCTTGCCAGAGAAGGATGCAGCACTCCACCAACACACTGAACGCCCCGAGGGAGGAAAGGCAAAGAATTCCTCCTGGATTTTCCCTTTCAGTCTCTTCCTCTTTCACTTTCTTTCTTTCTCCCTCCCTCTCGGCCTCTCCTCTCATTTGGTAGTGGTAATTCATTCTGGACTATCAGAACCATTCAAAGCTCCAGCACAGAAATGAAGGCTATAATTGGTATTCGTGCGGTCTGACCGTCCTCATTGACCCTTCTCGACGTTCTGTCCCTTGCAGCGGCAGTCTGTATGATAACGAAGAAAAAGGCCCTCAAGACACTGAGATCACGACGCGAGCGAAAGGGCAGAGATGTTCATGCATGTCCAGAACATGCTGAAATTTAAAGCTTCTGATTTGCTTTCGTCCTTTGCAACGGTTAAAGAGGCATGCATTCACATGGCATCCTTCGGCAGAGGAGGTGGTAATGTCACAGGAGGCCCTGAAGATGGAAAATTCAAAGGGAGCCTTGGGACTGAACCTTTATGTTTTCAGGCCTGTAAATAAAACGTTATTCAGAAGGAGGCTAACGATAACAAACACAAGCACTATCATATTTTTTGCTTACTTGTAAAATAGGTTAAACAGGAAAAGGCAGTGTTGCTTATCTTATGCCAACATATGCATTTCCTTTAAAAGAAAGCTTGTCCCCTCCTCCATGTTTCACAATCCAGCTTGTACCCTTCCAAGGTTACATCTCGTATCAAACGGCACGGCAACTGTTAAATATGCATTTTTGTTTGTTCTTTAAAGCTTGTGAAGCTTTTCTCATTTCACTGTTTCATACCTCATAGTGTTCACTGCCCTCCCTCCTCCTGCCTGTGACCCGGAAATCATGTCTCAGCTCCTAAAATACATCTGGGGGGGGGAGGAGGAGGCGAGAGGATGCTCGATGTATGCTTTGCAGAGGTGTTTTTACCCTTGGCACATAAATGAGGCATGACACAGCTGGGATGTACAAAAATCGGTGGTAGAAGTTGTGTAGAAAGAACGCACAAAGTGTTTTAGTTGTGTAAAATGATCAGCTGCATGATCAAACTTTCTGCCCTTCACCCTTCATGTGCATGTGACACATGGAGCAAAAAACCCCACAGTAAACTGTATGACATCTGGGAATTTTTGTCACATTTTGTCATGCTCTGAATTTCAGTAAATATAGCAGTAAATATATGAGTTGTTATGAACAGTGTAATGCCCATATGTTCAACTGAGATCATAAAACTCAGCAGGATGCTGTGACAAAGGGACGTTTTGCTAAATTGTGTTTTGTGTTTTCTTCTAATTCCATAAAGTCCTTGAGCAGCAGGGCTCCAGGCTTTCTGAGTGTCCTTCAAAGATTTTATTTGGACATCGTCTGATTTCCTTTCTTTAAGTCACTTACAGTAACACTGACCTATCAAGCAAAAATGCAGCTGATCCATCAACTGCTCACTGAAGCCTCATCCGAAACAAAAGATGGTCATAGCCAAGTGACATCATCCAACGGTTTTTCAAGGCTGTTAGCTTTCCGAATGCTGCCATGTTTTTTTTAGAGCCCCAAGTGCCCACATTTAGAGAAAAGGCTGGAGCACCAAGTTGTTGGCTAATGCTATCAAGCTGCAGCCGTAGATTGTGTGGGTGTGCTGCACAGACTCAGATCCACGTTAATTAGTGCCACACTAAGTAACACGCTAATAAAATACTAGAGCTCAACTCACCCAAACTGGAGCGCAGATACTCTGCGTTGTCAGATAATTCCACTAAAAATGCTCCAAAAGGCAACAACATCACAAGCACAGCTGAGAAATTCAGCTCAAATTAGTGAAGGTGAACGGCAGCAGACGGCGGCCAGCTACACTGTGAGCATCCGCCTGTCAGTCAAAGCAGCCACATTTCTTTCTTTGAGCCTTCATAAAGTTTAATCGAGCGAGTTAACCTCCTGTGCCGTTGTTATGAAGGGTTAAATCTGCTTCATAAACCAAAACCATTTTACCTGCCTTAGTGTTTCCAAGCCTCCAGTTTCCTGCCTCAATGCAAAAAAAAAAAAACGAGCTCACCAGCTGGTGGAAAATTATAATTCTAATAATGCAAAAACTTTAAGTTGAAGGGAACGGCTGATCTTGAATCCTTGTGGTGTATCAGTGTATTTGCTTCATACTGTACATCGTCCTTGAAAGTGCTTTCAAAACAGCTGGTGGCTTTCATTTAAATTAAATACACCTCCCTTCCTTTCCTTTCCAAAAATAACAACAAAAAGGGACCCAAAGAAAGCCTATTATTTAATTTAATTTAACTTGGTTTAATGTGATTAAGCCCCGCTGCCAAAACAGCAGGTTAAAAGCCGCAAAAAGCAGCCTTCATTAAAGGCCGCTTTAAAGTACTTGACCACTGTTGTGTAACACTGTGTGTTAGACTGCTGAGGTTTGCCTCTACATGTAACCACGATAAAGACAGCATTAGAGCTGAGCGCTTCTTGAGCCTCTGTGACTGCAAAATGCCGCTAGCTCCAAACGCCATCTGTGACTTTTGTCAGATGGTTCCTGTTGCCTGGTGCAGTCGCACAGATCACACAGACACGCACACACACACCACCTCTGCATCAACACTTCCAGACAAGATCCGGCTGTCACCCGCAGCCAACAGCAGGCCCCATTCCTTCCTCAGTCCAAAGTGCTGAGGCGGGGAAGGCCGAGCATGCCCTCTGGTTTTAACTGAGAGCGCGGCGGAGATGAGAGAGGCTCTCCATTTACCCTGGCATCTGCTTTTTCACAAAGCACCATCCAAATTCTAATAAAGCAGTTCATTAGTTTTCAATCTTTTGGAAAGGTCTGGGAAGTTTTTATAACCCAGCAGCAGTCATTAGGACTAGTGCTGCACTCAGTCTGAAGTGCTGATTATAGAGGCAGGGTACACTCTGGACAGGTCGCCAGTTTACTGCAGGGCTACCACACAGAGAGACAGAGAATCATCCACACTGTCACAGCCACACCTATGCTCAATTTACAATCAGCAATTAAGGTAACATGCATGCTTTTGGACTGTGGAAAGAAGCTTCTGTCTTTGATAGAACAATGCTGACCACTGGACCGCCGTGAATGTGGCGCAGCATATATGTGAATCCCAAAAAACAGAAAATCAAACACCGACAAAACAAAGAAATATACAAATACTTGAACATTTGTGCACAGAGCAACAGCAGGTCGCCAAGATGGCTGAACCCAGTCAAAGACAGGGTCACCCCAGAGGTCATGCTGCAGCTAGAACATCCTTCACATGATCATCCAAAGTGTGGGAGTATTTTGCACGCTTTTTGCATGTTTATTATTCTTTATTCAGGAAGCCTTGTCTCCACTTCCCTGAAGTGCAGCTCTAGTTAAGTGGACAGCACTGCCAAAGGGCAGCAAGTACACACTGTAGGAGGTGCATGCACTGCATGCATTCTTTCAGGATTGATGGACAGCATTTATTTGCCTCAGCTGGCTGCTGCTGTCAACCTGTAGTGATGACAAAATGTTTTGTTTTAAGTCATCGTGCTCACGCACGCACGTGACTGAAAATTCCTGTTAATCCGATCTTACATGTAAAGCGCTTGCTGCAGTAA
>VUQK01038354.1:38151-53606 GCA_015106715.1 Bujurquina vittata | reverse complement strand
CTGATCTGACTGACAAGGTCCCGCTGTTCAGGCAGAAAGTTTGACACACACACACACACACATGCATGCGCGCGCACACACACACACACGCACACACACACACACACACACACACACACACACACACACACACACTCATTTAATTAATAATATTGCCTAAAATGTCCCCTGAAGTATGATAACAAACTCATTTAATTCAGATCAGACATGAACTGTGCTCATGGCACTTGAATAGACTGCTAGCTTTCCAGGCATTTTTCCTATTTGTTCCTGTTATTGGAAAATGTGAACAGCAGGTATCGGTTTCAGATGTATATTTTATTTGTGATTAAAGCTGCACGATTCACTGTTTCTGTGTGGGTCTAATTATTATGTATAACATGAAAGGATTTTTCTTGTGGAGCTGACTGGAATGACTGAGAATTATTACCTAAGTCTGCAGATGGTTACAGAGTCGTTAAGTTTGTCATGGTTTATGCCTGCTGCTCACTGGGTAGGTACGAGTTTGCACTGGTAGCTGGGCTGGTGTAACATTTTACAGCTGTTGAACTTGATATAACCATGTGGAATTGTGAGGACCACAGACTGTATATTGAAGATGGGCACACCACAGTGCATATCCAGAGGGTGTATTAACTTCAGCAACTTTACTGCTGAGTTAGGATTCTTGCAGGCAGAAATGACTGTATTTGAGAAAATATAAGGATGCGAGAAGATGGAGAGCTGTGCTAACTACCTTGGTTATCTAGCTTCATCTATAAAGGTGCAATGCAAATACACAAGTAACTGCTAATTTGTGCTAACTAACAGAGTGAAAAGGCCTGGCAACAAAGTCACTAAGTTGGCAAAACTGGCCGCTGGTGTTGGCAAAAACTGATTGCAGCTTCTGTTTTTGAGATATGTTTGACAGATTATAGCTCAACAAGTCATTTAAAACAATATAAATATTATTTATAATAATTAATAATTAACTAATATAATTTTTTGGGGGGGCAAATACCAGAGATCACTTTTTGGCACAGACTGGCTATTCAGATGACAAATTGCTCCACTGCCACTGTGCACAGTGTGGCGGCATGCGCGATTTGCATACATGCAGTTCAGTGCAATGTTTTAATAGACAGGAAAGAAAATATTTGATTCCAACAGTTCCAGAATTTTTCAGCACCAGAATGTGTTTTTAATAGTTCCTAATACAATAAAATACCAAAGAACCAGGTGAAATTAAATGTCATGAAAACAGATCAATATTTTCTTTCTACACTGAAAAAGAGTACTTTTTGTACACTTTGGAAAATGTAGATAATTGTGAACGCCCCCTAAATATAATGCAATATAATTCAGCAGCACTGCAAACATGGTCACTTGACCGTGTTGTATCTATAGAAACCAAAAACTCTTGTTTTTGGGCCAGCTGCAGTTGGGCATTTTAGCACACGAGTCTGTGGTGATTCTCTTTTGCACTCTGCCCTCTGCCCTCGAGTGGCCATTTGAGGAACTGCAGTTTTTTTTTTTGTGCTTCATTTTTCACTCAGTTGGAGACCAAAACAGAGCTAAGCAAAGATGTTAATGTTTCTTTGTGGCTGCTGGATGTTTCTATAGTAAACCATCTAGAATGGTGGACCGGTGACAAGTAAAAGGAAAAATCTAAGTTAATGTGTCTTAAAAAGACACAGGTCCAGCACATGCTGCCACCACAGCTTCAGTATTTGGCACTGATTCCTTGCACTGGAACGATGACGTACCATCTTCCAAAAAAGTGCTCCCTTATTTGGTGTTTTGATTATGATTTGACTCATTTTCATTCTCAAGCTATTTTTCATCCTGACACACCATTCCCTTGTGCCCTCTGGATGTGGAGTCAACATGGAATAGGATAGAAATGTGTCATCACAGTATTAAGACAATCATTTAGCAAAACTGTGACTGAAAGGGAACCCAAGGCATCAGGTTTTTCCTCTATAAAAGAGTGCCATGTAAAGCTCATTTGGGATTTCTTGCAAAGTAGAGTCCAGATCTGTAGGTGCGCTTTTAATATGAGGAACGCCACAAATAGTTCAAATATGAGAGCGAGAAGTGATGAGAAAAGAAAGACTGAAATAAGATTCTATGAGCCTCTTTTTGCTTGCATTCTGGTCACGTCTTGAGTTGCTGTGGGTTAAACAGCTGAGACAAAGCAAAGTTGGAGCTGGTGTTCCCAGGCTGTACTTAAAACTATTTCTACCGAGCAGAGAGAAGGCGACTGCGAATCAACACCCCTAACAGCTTTAGTTTTTATTATACCCGCAGAAACATATCAATAATTCCACCACAGCGAGTGTCTCCTTCGCCATTTGATTGTTTGATGAATGCATCAGAGCATTCCTCTATTGCTGGAAAGCGAGGCGCATTTCTAAAAAAGCAGTATTCATTATTTGTATATATGCGCCAAGAAGTCACAGCGACTGCTGCATTGCTGTGGGAAAACAAATTACATGATCAGATGAAAAAATTTCCCGTATGCAATGATATCTTGGCAAGTCTCCACTTTTCAGCATATCGCCTCTCGCCTGAAGTGTTTTGAAACATTCCATATCAGGGGATTCATATTCACATCTGTAATTCTGTCTCGAACATGCAGTTCTGACAAGTCCTTTTGTTGTTGTAAAACGATTAAATGAAATTAAAGCACAAAGCTGGTGATAGCATCGGCGGTTTACAGTGTGTATGTGTAATGAAATTTCTTCTCCCAGAGAATCGATGAGCCCCATTCCCCTGGTGGACTGTGTAATTACAAAACCCTCATTAGATTATGAAACTATACAGCATATGGTGAGAGGAGGAGATCCCTTTGATGTGCTCTTGTAATGACTGCAGCAAGAAAAAAAAGAAAGGAAAAGAAGGAGAGAGAATTGCTGGCTTTTTGCTTCATGTGAATCTCTTGAAAGAAATCAAAGCTTTGAAAGTGAGGTTTTCCATTTTGTGCAGTCCCAGCTCACCCCACCCCACCCCACCCATCCTCCAGCTCCTCTGAACTGACTCGGATGCCAGCCACCGGGAGCCTGGGATTGACCCTGGAAATTTCAAACTGTTTTGACACGCCGAGGCCGCTGGTGTCACGGCCTTTTGATTCGGAGAGATCGTTTGCCGTCTTGCCAAAAAAGAACGCCTTTGGTGATGAAGAATGAAGCTTGATGTTTGAAGGAAGCACTCACTCACTCGTCGAACATGAGAAAGACGCTGTGGGCGGCACTTGTCCTCTGTTCTTGGCGCTACACATTTCACAGACTCTCTGTTTGGAAAGGGATGGCAGGCTGGGAAACACAGTCATTGAGTGTAACTGTGCTTGACAGCCAGAGACAACAGCAAGCAAGTGCAGAACATGTTGAAAAATCCAAATCCAGATCCATTTAGGAACCTGAAAAAAAAACAAGCACTATCTCATTTTTTTCACCTTTCTCTAAGCAGCTGTACAACCTCTGGAGTTCTTGGGGGTGGGGCCTGGCCTCGTGTGCGTCTCCTGGTATCTCCATGGGGTGGTGGCTTGCTGTGGTGGTGGGGTGTGGGGGTAGAATGGGGGGTTGCTGTCTCAGCGATGCGGGGGCTCTGTTTTTGTGCCTGCTTTGTCATCTCCTGACTCTGGGTGGGGTGGGGGTGGCGCTGGATGTTGGGGCAGTGCAACCGGATGGGAGGATGAGTCAGGGCCAATGAGTCCTGCTGGCTTGGCTTTATGGCACCCCATTTCCCCCTCCCTCCTCCTTCCCATGATCCACCTCCCTGCCCTGTGGTGGTCTGTGTGGTGCAGGTCTGGTGCACTGGGGTGGGCACCGTTTGCTCTGTTGGGGGGTTCGAGGTGGCTATTGGGGTGGATGGGGGGCTCAGCTGGGCATCCTGTGGGTCAGGTGGCCTGGGCTGCTGGGGTGTGCCCCAGTGCCCTGGTTGCGCTGGCTGGCTCCTTCCTGGGCATTGGGTCTGTTCACTGTCCTGTGGACTCCTCTCTCTCTGTGCTGCCTGGTGGGACCGGGATGTGCTGTGTGGCCTCTGTTGGGTCCCGGGCACTGACGGTGATTCTGGTGACTTTGGTGAGAGTGGGGGTGTCCTCACAACATAAACCACCACAGTGTCTAGTTTTTTCTCTTTGTTTCTTTATCCTTGTTTGGTTGCTGGGTTTTGCTGTGTTTGAAGGGATTCAGATATTGGGGAAGATCCCGTGCATGTCTTTACATATATACACAAAGAAAACAAACCAACAAAAAGGAGGGCTACTGATATATCAAAAGAATACCACATGGCAGATGCCATCCCAGCTTTGCTACCTGTTTCATCTACAGGAGCAGGACAACCTGTCAATACTTTCCTGAGGCCCAAAGGGGGGAAAAAAGCAATACACTGGAAAAAAATGTAGAAAATCCTTTGCAGTAATCTGGTGCACTGTCTCTTGACCTGCTGGCTTGTGGCTAGTGGGTCCCTTTATGACGAAGGGATGAAGTTTTTTAATAAGTGTGCTTCCCAGTGCAGTGCAAACTAATTTCTCACTGGGGTCCTCGGCTAAAAACATTTAAGAATGTCTGAAACAGCCAGCAGAATTCAGTGTAATAAAACATTTTTTCATTTAGGGGAGGACGTTTGACAGTTTACGTGCAGAATTACTAAACATATTGTTTGCCAGTCACAGGGGGATACACAGGCTATGGTTTCTCTGTAAGTAATCCTATGTAATCATCCATCACGCCAAGACAGTAAGACAAGCAACTTTATTCTCTTGAGGTTCATTGCTGTTGTTACTGTCACATGATTTCTCTGAAAGGGACTCAAACTACAGGCAGAGCAGTAAGAAAAAACAACCGAAATGTTAGCTCAAAATGCCCTTTCCTTTTTATAAACAGGCATTTATAAAGAAGAATTTGTGATGAGAATTATGCAAACTTTAACAAGTCAAGGCTGATAAAATAAAACATCAAATGAGGCAAGACAACAATAGAGATTACACAAAACAGTCAATGTTTTGCCTGTAACTGTCCATAATGCAATGGCATGTGGTGATGTTTACAGAAAGGAAAGCAGAGACAATGGTTTTAAGTCATTTCTGTTTGTTTTTTAGATTTCGCTGGGCAAGCACTTCTGGCCTTGCTTGCCCTGATTGAACGCCTCTGCTGCAATGGCTTTTGCCATATTTAATAACTGTCATGGTCCTCCAGTCCTCCTGGCTGACTCACTCAGTTTTCTCTCTTTTCCGCTCTAACTCTCTCTCTCTCTCTCTCTCTTTCTCTCTCTCCCTGTGTGTGTGTGTGTGTGTGAGAGAGAGAGACAGCCACACCTTATGTTTTAGGGGCGGGCCTTCCTGGGATGATTAACTCACCTGTGAGGAGTTATGAGATCAGTTGGTCCCTATTTAAGCTGGAGGAAGGCACCCGTTCAACACCTGAGTGTTGCTTTGAAAAGAGTTTGTGGACTGGGCTCCTCTGAATCTGCATTGGAACTGTTAAATGACTGTTTTTTGCAAACTGTGGACCAGCCTACATTGGAGCCCTGCAACCTCCCTAACTGTGCTGTATAATTCCATTGAGAACATTTTTGCTGTTTCACCACTGTAAATAAATGCACTGAACTTCATTCTGCGAGTCTGCACTTTGAGTCCAATTAGACAATCAATTGTGACACTAACATGGAGTAAACCGCTAAATGCAAGGCTCTGTCAAGAAAGGAAGACTGTGCTTACACATAGTTGTGTAAGCGTGGTCGTCTTTTGTGTGCACACAGTGTTTTATGCATCTGGCTGGACTTTTGACAATATTATTATCATTATTGTTATTATATTATTAGTCCGTTAACTATCACTAATTAGCAGAGAAGAACATCTCTGCAACACACCCATATTCTATATGATTTAATATTGCACTTTAAAATGCCAAACTTTGATGCTACATCCATCTTTTTAAACAGTCAATATTTTCTTGAGATAAGTGTAATACATAAGAATGGAAATCGTTTGTAAAAAGATGCCATGTTCAAATATGCAATTATGGGCATGCTAATTGCAAATCACAAAATAAGCAGCCACCCCCCAACCCTCAGGCACGCAAGATATTTGCATTATCATAGTGTATCATCTGGCTGTAAAAATTCCAACAACACAATCACCCGACAAACCAATAAAAGTATGAACTCGCTATGTGCTGCTTGTCTCACTGTAAAGCTGAAGGGAACTGGATAGTTGCTCAGATTTCTTTGTTGATTCAGCAGTAGTGATGACTCTTCCATTGCAGATAGTCTTTTAATTCTTTGGTGATGTATCTTTCATTAAAGCAGCTTTAAATTAGAATCCAACTCGGGCGTCTGCACCAGGGGAAACAACCTGATGGCTCTTCTGTCTCCCGCCTCGCTAGAAAATTGTTCTGTGTCGCTGTGATGAAGCATCAATACGTAATTTTGGAACACTTTCGAGAGGAGTGAGTCGCACCAATTCCCCCTCAGAGGACAAACACACAAATAGAGTCATTATTCACAGGATTGTTTCATTTTACAAAGCAGAAAGACTGGACTCAGGATGGGTCAACATGATGATAACAGATGGCATTCTTGTTGTGAAAGGCAAGGTGAGATTTAAAGAAAATAAAAAAGAATCATTTTGAAAAGGAAACTACAAAGCAGGAGTGAAACTGTGGCAGAGCAAACTGACCGCTTTCCCTGCTGATTTACATCAAAACACTTCATCTGTCCACACTCTGTGATTTTCCCCAGTGTGATGGCGCGAGTCCTGACGGGCCTTTTTCAGAAGTGCTGAAAACTAACTTTGTACACTGATTTGATAACTCCAGCACCCCATTTGGGGTGATGAGTTTTGCAAAGGACCATTGATGCTACTGGGAAGTTTAAAACGGCAGCAGAGTTGCTGATTGAGCTCGACATGAACGTCTCTGTCATTCTGCACAGAGACGTTCCCATTCGGGGGAGAGGCCTGTTCACAGATGTTATAGGGGATAGAAAGGTCTCGTTGCAGGCTGCTCTTACAATCAGTGTAACAGAGCGTGCTTCACAGTTTATTGGACAAATACACAATTTTCTTAGTCTTGCCTCTGTACACTATCACAGTGGATTTTAAATCAGGCAAATTAAGATGTGATTGAAGAGCAGACTTTCAACTTCAGTTACATTATTGCATTTTTATATAAAGTCTCCTGTTTTCAGAGGCTCAAAAGGAATTGGAAAACTGTCTGACAAGCAGTTTCATGGACAGGTGAGGCCTGTTCCCTTGTTATTTAATGGCAGAAGAAGCAGACATAATATCTGATGTTAATTATAGTCTTTTACTGCAATTTTCAGCATGAGGCCCAAAGAGATGTGTATGCAAGTGAGAGAGGGTGTCATTAGGCTGAAAAGAGAGAGTGTTCAAACCAGCACCGGCCAGCTCAGCGACACCAAAAGCCGACCAAAGTACATGCTGACATAATTATTTCCATGGTTAAGAAAAACAATTTCACATCCAAGCGAGTCAACAACACTCTTGAGGAGGTAAGTGCACCACTGTCAAAGTCCAGAGAATGGGGCCACTAGTGTTTGCTGATGATGTGACTGCCGATAGAAGCAGCAGGATGAACTGTGATGCGTACAAATGCAGCAAATCGGTCTGTGCTTCGCAGTGCAAATGAATAATGACCTAAAGCAACCCAAGAGTTTCCCAATGCAAAGAAATGGGATACTCTTCATGGGATACTCTGGCCAAGGCAATCACCTGATCTTAACGCCAATAGAGTATGCTCTTTAGTTATTAAATACAAAATGGAAGACAGAGAGACACACAAACAAGCAACAACTGAAGGTGTCTGCAGTAAAGGACTGGCAGATATTCATCCAAGTATTATTCAGTCCTTATATTAAAAGTTATGATTGTATGTCCAGTTACTTTTGAGCCTCTGAAACACTTATTGCAAAAACCCCTTAAATTAAAGTGAAAAGCCTGCACATCAGTAACATCTTGAGTGTTTTTTTAAATCCAGTGCACATCCTGTGCAAATCAATCCTGTCAGCACTGTCCCTGAGCAGCTGAATCAGCACCTTACTGAAACAATGGCAACAAAATTTGAATATAATAGACTTTATAAAAGCAGAAGTGTTGCATTGGATTAGCTTTAGATGCAGGTTTTGCTTCGTTTCCTGGCACCTTTGTATAAACTGCCGGGCTACAGGCGGCTGTGGCTCAGCAGGTAAAACGCTAATAAGAGGCTGTTGCCAGTGCGTTCATTGGTGTGTGTGTGTGTGTGTGTGTGTGTGTGTGTGTGTGTGTGTGTGTGTGTCTATTGTACTGCAGTGTAAAAAGTGCTTTGAGTGGTGCAATATAAATGCCATGTCTTTTATGATTCAGCATTATAATTAGCGGCGCGAAGCCTGCGAGCTGGTTCAGGGAGGTAACACGAGCTGCGCTCCGTCATACACACTAACACGCCTCATCCTGCAAACACACCCTCCCAGTTTGGTGTTCTAGTTGAGCTGCAGAGTCTCCCATCTTGCCTCTGATGTGTCGGTTCAGCTGCTGCTCTGGATCACTGCCTGCTGTTTCAGCCTCTCCACCACACCAGCATCCTCCTGTAGCCTCCAGAGCTGCTTTTTGTATAGTAAAAAATATCTAGTAAAAGGGAAGAGAAAGTCTGCACACTATTTGGCTCCAATTTAATCCTTAAAACATTTTTGCAAAGACAACATTTTGATCCATATTATCCTCTTTAGGCACGTTTCAGTGGCTTGGTGCTACTATAGGAGAAGCCACCGCCACAAACAGGGAGCGCGTTGCCTAAATGTGTGTGTGTGAATGTTAGACAAGCATAGAATAAAGCGTATGTATGATTGGCTGAATCACACTTTGCAGTCAAAAGTGTTTAAAGTGCTCAGTTGGAGGAGAGAAGTCCATTTTCTTGGGCAAAGTGGAGCACTGAGCTAAATGCTAAGCAAGCATGGTAGCTATGGCACTAGCATCAGCTTTCACACGTGCGCTGCAGCACCCAAGTTTTTAGACATTACGCACTGTGACAATGCAAATGTCCCGCACACGGTGTTTAACCTGCCAGCTCCCTGGCTCAGTCTGTTTGACGTCTGACTGTGCAAGTGTGAGAACAGCACAGGCACTTGTTAGGTAGGCATCATCTGTTCGTCCTGCCTTCTGTGCGCTCCATTCAAGAAGCCCCGTCACCTAAACCAGAGTGCTTCTGATCTGACTGCCTCATGCTGTGTGCTGCATGTAAGAAAGGACATCCGTGAACGGTCTAATTCCCCTGATACCGTGTCTGAAAACATCATTTTACCATTTTAACTTAGAATGCAGCCAGATACAGCCGAGGCTGAAAGAAATGTCATTCATCCTGCAGGAATTACCTCACTAAAGTCCAGGATTGCTAAAGTTATTTCACCGCAGGCTGGGGGGATAGTGATCGTCTGCACCAAATTCCACATCTGTGCAGTCAACAGATTTAAGACATTTCATCCAAAGCCGCAAATGGGAACTTCCTGGTGGCACTAGAAGAAAAATCCTCATGATCCTGCGGGAACGTTTGCATGGAATTCTGTGCCAGTTCTTTCAGTAGAGATAAAACAGTGTGGGGTTTTACCTGCTAACCACCTAATCTCCAAAGCCGTGAAACTCATCTTCTGGGGAGCATCATTTTGAAGGGTCACCTCGATTTGTGTGACCTCCTGGGATCAAACCCCGGATCTTCTGCTTGTTAGCAAACAGATGGTTAAAAGACGCACGGCTTTCGTTACACAACCATAGTTTATTACTGATGTCATCACTTACACAGACAAAGGAAGTGTCAGCGATACCTACGAAGGTGATCAGCAAATCATACTGGAGTAACTAGCTGAAGGCAGCTTTAGGAGCGCTGCTGTCGTCGCCCAGCTGGCGGCCAGATGCTGTGTTTAATTTACACTACACGCTTGTCAAAAATCTGAACTACAGAGCCATATTACAAAAAAAAATTATAATAATAATAATAAATTAATTATAAAAATCCAGTAGAAGTGGCAGGAAATGACAGGGTGATTTTCAGAGGAACAGCAGACCACAACTGGATTCCTCTCGCTGTCTGGTAACAGCTGGTAGCTGGTTCGTGCAGCCATTCTTCAGTTTAGCATCCGGGTTGAACCCCTCTCGATTGTGGTTGTGCATCTCTATGAAAACCAACCCGTTTAAATATATTTCACCCATATTTAAACTTTTCCAACTACACTCTGTCAGAGAAGAAAGCCACGATACATTTTTGTGTTCGATATTTGCAATGCTTATATTAAACATATTGACCTGCTGTTCACGCTGGACAACATGTGATGCAAAAAAAAATAAAAATTAAAAAAAAAACACAAATCCCCTGTAAAGGAGGTGTTACTCTAGAAATAACATATAGGCAAAGTTCACCGTTGTGTTCCACTACAAGCAGTACAATGTCAGATTAAATCCTGTTGTCCGGTAAGGCTAATCATATGGAGTCCTTCAAAAAGGAGCGCTGAATGATCAGTACTTTTAATAGGATCCACTCCTCTTTTTGATGTCCACAGAGTTCAGGAAGAAGCATTCAGAGTTTTCCAAAGATTAATTGCAGTCCAGAAGAAAGGATGTCTCTATTTACAGAAAGGTCCTTTGCATTACTCTCTTCTCCTTTGATGGTCCTGCAGGCCAGAACTGCTGGTTCACCTGAATCAGAAGAAAATCCTGATTAAACAAAGTCAGAGCCGGGACATTAGCAGAATCATCAGAACACCATCTATGAGCTACAGAACGTATCATTATTTTTATGTACATACAGTGCATAACTGTGTGAGGTCATGAAAGAACAGAAATAAAAAGTGCACAGAGCTAAACAGAAGAACAGCATAGCCACCAGTTATAAAACTAAACTTTATTAACAGACCGCTCCCGCCTACGCTGATTGACATGTCAAAGATGTCGGCGAAGCAACAACAGAATCAGATGCATTATTCAAATCCGAAGCCCTGATTTTCTCAGTCTTGCTGTTTGCTTTTGATGTTTGTCACTGTGAGAAAACTGATTTCATCTTTAGTGGGATAAAAAGGTCTGAAAACCCCACAAGAAGGTTTACATGGCAAATAAGCGCTGTGTAAATATGACATCACCTGTTATGTGATTTAAACTGAAGAGAGGAGCATCTGCCACCGTGCACCCTCTTCCGGACCGCTGGCACATTCAGCACAGCCGGGCGACGGCCCTCAGGGCTCATGCGTTACTCAAATGATGTGGGCTGCTTTGTGTTTAAGGGTTTGATGACCTGAAGTTGCCACTAAACCTACAGCATAGTCAGATGTTAGTGTTGCTGAAGGTGCCGGCATGATGGTGCATTGATAGTTGACAGGTGCCTTGCAAACAGGCGGCAGCACAGAGTTATTGAAATATGTAGAAACACTGGTTCATGTTCATGTTGTCCATGTTGGTCCTTGAGAAGCGGCCTGCTTTTTCTTGGTGTTGATGATGTTTTTTCAGGCCTCCTTCTCTTTTTTGTTCAAACTTTCAACCTATGTGTGTCCCTGTAGTCTTTATGCTGACTGAATTCCCACGATCAGTCAATTCAATTGGAACTGAAAGAATTTCCACTGAATTGACTGATTTGGGGAATTTCACACGACTAAAAACCACCTTACAGTTGCTCCGTTACCACAGCACATAACTCCACACACTTAATTTAACAGAGCTCTACACCTGATGGAGCCCCAAAAGGTATTTGTGTCTCTGGCTGGGTTTGAACCAGCATCCTGTCACGTACCATGCAGATGTGTAAACCATTACATCATGGAGCCCCATTAGCACCTGGTAGCTTTCTTTTTCATCATGTGCAGCCTCTCACCTACTGAGCTACTGAGTCATTAAAAACATAAAATAAATGAAACACTCATCACAGGCTTTTATTGCTTTTATTGTAAGATGATGATCATTGGGCATTATGACAGTCCAGAGGTCCGTACAAAAGGTCACACGAAGAGACATGAAAGCTGGAAAGAAAAGTAAACTGAACGTACTAACTGTGATGTTGTATCCTTCTGAAATGCAGATGGAAAGGCAGACATGGATGGACAGGTGTTCGAGTGAATCGGGTGGCAAACAGTGGCTGAAGCACTTATCAACAAAGCAGCAACCCTCAATCACGCTTGTCTTTTCAAAGCAAAAATGATAAGAGTAGCTTTCCACTGCTGGAGACAGCTGCCGGACTAATTATTCTGGTATTGTTTCTTCTGGACTGCAAAGATCAACGTTGTTATTGCTAATGTTTGCTATGTGCTAATTGTCTAGCTGAGTTTCTGCAAGAAAAGTTGTGCAACCCGCTGACTGAGATAAGGATGCTGCAGCGGAATAATATGGCGCTATCCGGTCGCTATGATGCTAATTGTGTGTCACAAACAGAATAGGTGCACAGGATTAGGAAGCTGCTCTTCACTTCTGTAAAAAGACTGTGTGTGTGTGTGTGTGTGTGTGTGTGTGTGTGTGAGAGAGAGAGAGAGAGAGAGAGAGAGAGAGAGAGAAAGGAGTGGGGCGTTTATCTTCCACTTCCAGCAAGAGAGCACAGAGTCGTAGTTAATTACATTCACCTACAGCGATGGATGATTCAGCCTGCAATAATTAATTAGTGGACATAAGTGGACAGATATCAGCTGAACAGGTAAAATGCTTCAAGTATTTACATTTTCCTTTAGTCTTTAGTCCTTTCTTAACTTCTTTGAAAGTTTTTTTTTAGCTGTTAAAGTGTAATTATTGTAACAGTAGACCAATAAGATGCTTAACAGTTGCATTAAAGGATATAATTTGTTTATTTAGAAAAAAATCCCCAGTGCTGAGGTCAGCTTAAAATGATACCGCAATCATGTCATCGTTATCTACCACACTGTAAAGTGGGGAGTTTCAGACCGTCTATAGTTTTGTTAAGCAGTTTTCCAGCTCAGGGTCACAGGGCTGGAGCCTATCCCAGCCGTGGTGGGGGACGAGGTGGGGGTCCAGCTGGACAAAGTCACAACAACCACACACTCTCACATCCACACCTATAGCCGGTCTATCCTAACAAGCATTTCTGTGGACTGTGGGAGAAGCTCCACAGAAAGACCCCAGCTTCTTGCATGAAGGCAACAGCGTTAAACACTGCCCCACTCCAGATGTTGGGGCAACTATGCTATAAAACACCGTCACCTAGCGGTGAAATCTTACTTAAATTTAGCAGATTCTGGTTTTCAGAAGAAGATTCTACTGACAGTGAAACACATCTGAAGCACCGCTGTCTCATTCCTGTGCCTGCTAAATAACTGCTTTATATATCTGCATACACTGTTACCACAGCGTTGTACACACAATGCAACATTAGGCTATGAGATGCTGGTGGGTTGGGTTTGCACTTGTCTCCCAGTTCTCTGCTGTCACACACTCTGAAGACCTCCATTCTCCTTGAGATTAAATTGCCTGTCATGAAGCTCGGCGGCTGACTGGCAGCTCCTCTAAAAGTACATTCTGGAAAAGACTCAAGGAGCCTAGCATAACAACCTTCATAACGACATCCCCTATCAATTCCAACCGCCTGTCAGCCGCCACGTAGGTTTGACGAACTGTAGGAAGCCATTGCCGGACTTGTAAGGCCCCCATTATTGATGCTGAACTTCTGACAGGAAACAGACAGTTCTGACAGCATGGTTAGATTAATTCACAAATGGTCTGTTTGATGCAGAATTGGGCCGAGCAGCATGGCGATGCATAGTTTCATTTTAATCGTCCTCAATTATGCAGGAAAGCAAAACCATCCAAGCCCCATCAGGCCACCACTTGACAAGAAAACCTGCATAATCATATCAGGCACGGAGCGAAGAGTTTCCACGAGTTCAGGCTGTTGCGGCACTTTTGCTGCTCGCTGAACACGCTTACGATAAAGTCTTCCCTTGTTTTGTTTTTTTAAATAAAGAGTCACTTACATTTGGAGCTGTCACTGTGATTAATGTGCCACTAATTTGAGAATAATTTCAAGCTGAAATATCAAAGAGCGAAGCCATTTCTTGTCAGATGACAAACCGTCTTCAGAGATGGATCTACGTGTCTCACCTCTGGAGGCGGATCGTTAAACAGGATTGGAGTAACTGTCTCAAACAACGCTAAAAATACTAAGAGGAAAAACTAAGTCTTCCCCGAGTATTGTGTTCATTTAATTGGCGGCTGACAAGTGCTAATTTAACTGGCAAAAGATTCATTTCTATTCAGCTCCTGAAGAAAGGCTGGCTCAAAGCCTTAACGCAGCAGGTACAGGGCTCATGTTTGTGTAATTTAGCCGTGTAATTGGAACACTGCAGTGTCCTTTTCTACAATATGTTTTGTGCTCTAACTACCGTGACCGTGCTTTTCCTAGCGTGGCCATTTTAAAGATGAACAGGTAGAGAGTTTTATGTGTGAATCGGCCTGAAAAAAAACCCAAAATCAGTAAAAACTGAAACTGGTGGCACTACAGAGCCAAATTAAGTCTAACGTTCTGGACTAATGGGCAATTTCTAGCACAAATCAAAACTTATAGTCACTGTTCTTCTGGGAAATTCATCGGTGGGATGCTGCTCTGCGTTCGTTTTAATGGTTAGCATCCAGGAAGTGGCAGGATGGGAGGAAAAGAAAAGCTTCAGTATTCATTTGTCAGGCGAACCTGACATTAAAACCTGCATTTGCTACACAGCTAAATAAAAAGCTCCATGTTTCCTATCAGTGGGGAAGCCTGGTACCGTAGGATGGGCTTCAAACTTCTTTTAAACTAATTTGTAATGTTCCTTTAAATTTGGAAGCAGCATTATAAAATTGGGATGCCTTGCATCTTCAGCCACAGCTGGCTGGTGCTTTCAAAATGACAAAAAGCAGATAGCTGAATCGTGTTAAAGCACAGAAATGATTTTTATGGACGGGCAAAAGTGCTCTTTTCAAAACAGCGTTTGTACCCAACCACAGATCAGTGAGTGAAAACAAGTATCGATCTGCGGCTCGGTTATATTGTTTTGCTTCGGTGAAAGGCCAGTAGAATTATTGGTCTAGAAAAATGCTGTAGCTCAAGGACTCAAAGCTGAACCTTCATGAATATCATGGCAATATTTCAAGCTCTGAGATGTAATAGTTTGAGAACTCTAAGCAGCCCACACCTAATCTTTCACTTTAAAGCTGCAGTGGTAATATCTGCTCATCAGCCAGCTTTAGATATTGTATATAAAGTTTGCCAAATTCAAACAAAGCTATTGATCCAGCACTGAAGAAGGATTACTGTGTGTGTCCCAATATAATATTAAACACCATCAAAACCACTTTCTATTAAACTAATGTTATGCATTGCACAAGCAGCGTCTTAGCACCAGCAGCTTAGAAAGAAAGATGGTGACTGTGAAAGACCGGGGGCAATGTTAAAAGATGACTTTTTCAAAGAAATGCCTCTGCCTCTCTCTGTGTGGGAGTATTAGTTTTGTCCTGATGATAAAGG